>CM038793.1:90842496-90920997 GCA_021764765.1 Vicia sativa | reverse complement strand
GAACCAAGATCTTCTCAAGGTGGTTACCATGTTAGGACAGATAATAAGCCACCAGTTGTGTGTCCGCGCACCACCACAAAAAGCTCGATGGAAAGGATTAGTTCAATCACTATCCTCAAAAGCCAAGTGATGAAGAATAGCAAGAGGGGAATAGCATGTTTTGGTTCAATGAAGTTCGCTCAATTTCGTTGTTGTTTTAAGAAATGTAATAGATTCACTTTTTCCAGATGTTCCTCCTAAAGGAATATGCATCTTTATGTACAAAATCCTACTTATGAGTTATTTTCCTCATATTTTAAATAAAAATGTTCAATTGAACTTCATTTCTTGTCCTACTCTTTTTATCTTTTCTCGATGATTAACTTAATGTCACCATTGCTTTAGATAAAATTAAAATCATTCAAATGGTAAAACCAGAAGTTTGAAGCTTAAAATTGCTTTGATTTATGGAATTGGGGGACTGACTTTCTAAGCGCTACGCTTTTCTCCGATTGGAAGTATCTCTATATCCATCGTGATGTTTGTGAGTAGCCGATGTTGTCTCCCCATGAGAAGCTCATTACAGCTTGCATTCGTGACCGGATTATGGCCATTGCCTTCATTTGATTCTCTAGTGTGTGGAATTCAGTTGATAAACCAATGCATCAACCAAGATACTACACAATCATTCATTCATCCATTCATGTCATCACGGTACATCATGCAAACCTTTACCAAAACCGAGTCTGCTTTAGGGTATGTGAATGCAGCGCCAAAGACTTTTCTTAGCTGACAATCTAGCTTTTCTCCCCAGTGCCAGGTGAATGCTTGGGTGACAAACAATCAACAGTAGAATCAACTCTCAAGTTAAGTCTCTTCCCCAGAGAAGTGATCGATCATCCACAGTGAATTCTTGTGACAACAGGATTGTTCAAATTGATTCTGAAGGATGTCTTCCTTCTCTCAACAGTAGCAGGAAATCATATACTATTGGAATTAGGAAAAATCATATCATGCATATCATATTCATGCATTAGCTTCGGCTATTTATTTTGCAGGTTTTTCAGCTGAAACCGTAATTATCCTCGTAAGGACCGAATGGAAGGATTAGTTCTCGGACGACATAATTATCCTCTTTCTCCCCAGTACAAGTTATATACTTGTATGGATCTCAACAACTGATGGTTTCTCCAATCGAGATTTCTTCCCGCAAAATAATTGTCTCTTTTAGTTGGACCTAACGTCAAGAAATTATCAATCGGGAATTCCCAATGAATTTTCCACACGGTTTTTAATAAGTTTCAATGGGTTTAATTTACCTCCAAGCGAGTCTCCTTCAGAAATGATCATTACAGCTTTATTCTTGGTATTTTCAAGATTTCTTTCAGACAAGAATCTTCACAGAATTTCGGCAAATAACTCTTGTTTCTCCGAAATTCTCGTGAAATTACAGAAACTTCCGTGTGTTTATTTCCAAGAAGTTATCAACTACTCAACAATAAATGTCCACCAAGTGGGATGTTTATTCAATCACGATATTTCTAATTTTGACGCTTGATCCACATATCCACTTGCTACAACGCATTGTCTATACAAATGCCAGCAAATTGAAGCTCATTACCCTAGAAGTTTTCAAATGTTGTGTCAATATGATTTTTCTATTATGTAAAGCTATCGCATACGAATTGAAGATCTTGTCAACTTGAAGTTGTTCAACATGTCCGGACATGTTCAGTAAGATCTCTCATCAGCAGAAACATCGGAAACAGGATTTACCGACTTCATAAACATCTATATCACCCCAGTGTGTTGGATATTAATTTGTTTATCCCCAGAAAAATGTATTCTCGTGCGCCATCAATTTGTTATATCGAACTCGAAGTTACATGGTCAAAGACATTCAAGACATGGCTCCTCGCAACTTGCACAATAATTTCGATCATATCTTTGTTAAAGTCTCATGGGTATTCTTTAACTCTTTGGGATCTTCATAAAGTGTCTCAACATCATCTCCTTTAAGGTATGGTATTCCTTAACTCTTCGGTTTTTCTCGACAAATTTCATCATATCTTCATAAAGTTTCAGGGTATTCTTTAACTTTGAGATCTTTATTTAAGTTTCTCATTTTCGTAGGTTCATGGGTATTCCTTTAAATTGTTGGGATTTTTCGACAAATTATCGATTTCATCGAATCATTAATTTAATCTTTTATTTTCGCCGCTTGACAAGTTCGTTTTTCCTCATAACATCTTCGTAAGACATCCCGCGATGGCTTAGCCTCGTTATATTTCTTTTCGCTTGAGAAGTTCGGTTTTCTTCTCATACATTTTCATTAAAATTTATCATAAATTCATTCCGCTTAGTTATCCCCGTTGTTGAGATCTTCCTATTTCATTTGATACTATCGCTATAAAGCATTCTGTTGCTTAACAAGTCTTTTTCTTCGTGAGTTCTTCCTTGGCTCTATAATCAAGATATTTTATCCGTCATCCGTGACACCGGTTTCGCGAGGGCAAATTTTTCGGTATTCAATCCTTCTTCCACCTTGAACGCTCAAAAGTTGTCAATCTTCTCACTTACCGTGTCTAAGATGATTGAATAGGGAAACCTCCGCACCCCAAAATTTACCTCTTAATTTGTTTTCATTAAATATTCATGTATTGTGATTGGACCAAGGTTTTCTCAACTTTCATATTTCTTTCGCAGAATTTGGTTGTGTTGTCGATCGCCTAAGATGGTCTCAGATTCTCTCGCTCACTGCTTACTCGCTTATCAAGGCTTCCTATGACTCGAGACGTATTAATTGACTTTGTTTCATCAAGAGCTAATTGTAAGTACTTCAAATTTTGAAGTATTATCAAGATGACTCTTATCTCAGTGCATGCTTACTCATTAGTCAAGTTGTTATAAGAATTGTCATTAGAAAGAATTTTATCGAGTTTTCACGATAAAGTGAGTTTTTTTGGGCTATTTGTTGGGCTATTCATTTTGAGGTTTGTGGGAGTATATTATGCAAGAACTATTGAGAATACTTTGTTGCTGTTATTGTGGACTCACAAGTAAAGGTTACCATTTGGTCGTAAATAAGGGAAAGAAAAGGAGTTGAGGATTTTTTGTGCCAAAATTCATGGCATCAATTTCATTTATGAAATCTACAAGTTTCATATCATTTCAAAATATTCAAGAGTAACTTCATTCTAGTTTCGCTTAGGATTTTGAAGTGTGAATCATTTCATACAAGAGAAGATGGAATAACTTCATTTGTTCCACGGAATTTCATTTAAAAGGAAATTTGTTCTTACAAACACCATGGCAAGAAATTTAAGGTATAAGGAAAGTGTCATTCATTCAATTGACAAAGTCATCCAAATTTATCATTTAATATTTAACAAGTTTACGAGGAGACTCTTACATACTTTCTCTAAAGTAAATACAAGCATCCCATTTCCAAGTTTTAATTACAAGTCCTAAAGGTTTTACAATGCAAAAATTGATTCGGTTTCTAATCAAAGCCCTAAACTTGCACCAAGACGTATCCCAATCTTCATTTTTTTTTCTTCTCTATCCTCATGTTACTATGCAAGCCTCTTCATCACAAATCCTCCATGCTAGGCTTCATTGTCGTTCCAAGGATGTCTACAATTCTTTTTTCTTTCTTCATCTTTAAGTCTACAAACTTTTGTCCTCCACATCGTTTACCTGAAAGCAAGAAAGAAAGCATGGTTAATAGTTATACACTTGAACATAAACGGTAATGTCAAAGGGTTTTCAAATTCATCATTAGGGCTAGTTTTAGGAATCGTGTCAAGGTTTAATCGTGTTCACAATCAGAGCCTCAGAACTAGAAAGTTCCTTCATCGGCCACAACCTCCTAGTGCAAATCACAACAACCTTTGGTGTTGGTTCACAAAGAGAGGTGCGAAGAGGAAAGTCAGAGAGCACCATTTTTCCCCAAGGCAAGCAAGAAATCCAGCCCAATAACTTATCACAGTTCCATAAATTCAAATCCAGCCCAATACGTAACACACTAAAAATATATTTCAAAAAATTCTAGCATGGTTATCAGCAGATGAAACTCACAACAACAAGCAACAGGCAATGGCAGAACTGGCAGCAGGTAAAGAAAGCCAGATATGGCAAGGCAATAAATTCATTTGGAGAAACAGAGCAGGATTATGACTCAAAATGGCAACAGAAGGTAGCCTGAGCAGGGCTGGTATCAAAGAGCAGGATATTAGTCCCAAAACTTGGTTCTAAGAGTAAAAAGTATAACAAGCAGAAGCAAAATACAAAGGGGTATCAGAAAAATTCCCCAACTGTTAGTTCCAAGGAAATATTTTTTCACCAAGGGTAAAATATAACATAGCAGAGTAGAGTTCCCAATAGCAGACAGTTTCTTCACTTAAGAGAGGAAAAGAGATCTATTGTAACACAACAAAAAAAATATCAAAAACCAATCCAGAAGAACAAGTTCATATATCTGTTCCAAAGAAAAATCAGAGGCATATACTCTGTTCTAACCAAAGCCAAAAAAGTGACCAAGCATAGTAGTGTTCCCAAGCAAAAAACACGTATCTGTTCCAACAAAAGCCAAACACTAGAAACCAAAACACGATAGCCAAACAGATAACATCATCAAACCCTAACAATCTATCATCATATTCCTAAAACTAAAACCCTTCAGAGATTGTTTTTGTCAGAAACCTAATTTTGAACTGAGAAAGAAGAGGAGGTATGAGTTTGGAACAATCTCACCCGAAACCCACAGAAACTCGCCATTGAACCCATCACCAAGCTCAGCCATCATCATCCTCACCGGAATCACTGACCTAGGGTTTCCAAACCCCTTCAAGCTCCAAATCGGTAAGCACCTGCACGGAGCCAATCAAGCATGCATCAGTGAGTATAAAATGGTAACGAACCCAAGCCCTAAGGCCTCGCCGCCACCGTCACCGCCGTGGGGCGATTTCCGGCGCGGCTGCCTTGTGCTCCCTATTGGGTGTCACTGTGAGAACGAGAGAGAAAGAGAGTGGTTGAGAGAGAGAGGCGAGTCGCGGTGGAATGGGCTTTCTGGGCTAGGCTAGGGTTTCCGTTGGGATGAGGAAGAGAGAGTGATGAGAGAATACAAACGATGAGGGAGCGGTGAGGAAACACGAGAGAGAGACTGGTTGTTACCCATTTGGGTAATTTTTTGTATTTAAATTTTATTTGTTTTTTTTAACTTCCTTTTCTTTCTTAAAAAAAAAAACAATTCAATTTTTTCTTTCTTTGTTAATACTTTAGGTCTGCTGGTGACAAGTGTCACCACCTTGTTTTTTAAAAAAAATTAGTTTTCTTTCTTTTATTTACTTTCTTTCTGTTTGCTTAATTTATTTTAAAAAAAGTGTGAATGTTAAATAAAAATATATATTTGGTACAATAATATCACTATCTTGGACTGTCAGAGTATTTTGGAATGGGATCCGTCGCACTCGGTTCACTAGAGCGCATTGAAGTATTACGGACCAGTCAGAGATCAGATGGATTTCTTTCGTACTTCACGGAATCACTGCAATACAAGCTATTTCTAATCTTTTACCTATTTCAATTAATTTATTTTTTATCATGAATAATATTTTTGTTGCGATGTACTAAATGATTATTGGTTCTGATAATTTGTGCTTGATGATTTATCGATTAAACTATTAGCCGATTTTTCATCAAACAGGAAAAATCATCTCTAATAATTATTTAAATTTCTGATTGTATTGTTTGATATTTTGTCTGTTTATTTACTCGTTCCGCATTTATTCACCATTGTACACGCTGCACACAATAAAATTCAAATGTCAATTTCCTAAAGGGTCTCATAGTTGGGGATGGGCATGGTCATCCTCACGAGATTGATTAAAGCCCTTGTTGCTTTAATCAATCATAACCCGAAAACAACATTGGTCTACATACTAATTCTCCATGCACCAGGGTCTCATGGTTGGGGATAGGAGCACCTATCCTCACGAGGTTAGTCAAGTCCATATACTTGACTAATCATAACTCGCTTCCATTTCATCTCAGCATGCGTATCAGAACACTTTCGCAATTAAAGTTCTAAACCTCGATCCAACGTCGAGTTTCTTTTCAAAATAATTTGACAAATAAATATTCTACTTCTCCCTCCTCCCAAACATATGGTAGTCAGTCCAGTATCGACCCTCGACCGTATGTTTGGTGTCTTTAATTGAATTTAATTAACGTGAACCATGTTTCACCTCACTTTTCTTAACAAAACTTTTGGGTAGAAAAAGATGATTCGGATATTTCTGTCCACTCATCCGAGTAATTGGGGCGTTAACCGTTGAACGCTTATGGTCCAATACTTGTCTCCCACATAAAAATAAAAATAACTCATACAAACTCTTTTATCGCTCATATGCGATCATTAAACTCTTTTCCGATAAAGAGCGTGCAATAGGCGTTTCAAATACAAACGAGGACTTAAGCTTTTCAAACAAACAAAACAAGTCCTAGTTCAAAGCATTTGAAACGTATAAACGCACGATTTTTCCTATAATATCAACACAACTAATTAAAACCTTTTTTAAGAGGAACTACGGAGTTTTGACTTTCCCATTGCACAAGGGAATACGTAGGCACACGGCTTCGAAACCGTGCCAAACTCAAAATAATAACAAACAAATTCCGTTTCTTTTATAACTTAGAATTTAGCGAAAATACACACACACACTTAGAATTAAACGGTTCCCATCGAGTATGATGGATTTAAGGGGTGCTAATACCTTCCTCTTACATAATCGACTCCCGAATTCACTTCTTTTGGTCACGTAGACCGCCTTATCCGATTTGTGGGTTTTATCTATATTTTCCCTGCCTTTTGGAACAAATAAAATTAGGTGGCGATTTCACTTATACTTTGAAAATTAAATGATTTTGAGAATCGAGTTTCTTCGTTAAGACATAAATAAACATGAACAAGTATATGAACAAGTATATATATTTCAAAAGTGTGTGTGCATTCACAAGAGTTTATGAAGGAAATATATAAATAAGTGTATAAAACAAAAATTAAAGCAAGTGTAACTTGAATATATACAAATGATGTGTGAAAATATAAACAAGTGTTTAAAACAAGCGGATAAGCTAGTATACTTGGATATATACAAAGCAGTTGGGACTTACACCTTAAGGGAGGCCCATTGGTTTAAGAGAAGTTTCATGGAATAATGCTCTTAATACCAATGGAATCGGTGTATAAAGAAGTGAATAAAATTAGCGGACGAAGCTAATTATACTTGAATATTTGCAAGGATGATTGATTATGTACAAGGAATTGAATATGTACACAAAAAGGGTTAATATGTACAAGGAAATAAATATGTACATAAGAGGGGTTGGGACTTACACCGTGAGGGAGGCCCATTGGTTTAAGAGCAGTTTCACCGGGAATAATGCTCTTCTTAATACAAATGGAGTCGGTGTAAACAAGTGAATAAAAATTAGCGGAACCAAGCTAATTTTACTTGAATTTTTAGAAAGATGATTGAATATGTACAAGGAATTGAATATGTACACAAAAGGGTGGATATGTACAAGGAAATGAATATGTACATAAAAAGGGTTGGGACTTACACCGTGAGGGAGGCCCATGCTCAATTTGATTTTAAGTTCGAAAGAATTTCGAAGAAAAAACCTAGTTCGGTTTGTATTTTCAAAGATTAATCGAATCGATCATGGAAAAGAGGTGTCTAAGTTTGTTAAAACATTTTTGAAAGTTTCGAAAATGATTTTGAAAAGTGATGAATATTCACAAGAAGTTTTGAAAAATATTAGGTTTGAAAATCGGAAAGAAAACATTTTTTCAAAAGTATTAAAAACACTTATAAACGTCTCATTTTTAACCTAATAAAAATATATCGAAAAGAAAATATTTTTGGATTTTTTTTTATATAATCATAAATAGGTATATTAAATGACAAGTGTGCAAAAAATCATCTCAAAATGAGAATTTTTTATTGGCTTTGAAAATATTGAAGTTTCTTTAAAACTTAAGAAAACAAGTTATAAAAAGAATGTTTTGGTCTTGGAAGGGTTTGAACCCGTGACCGACTTTGAAAGGTGAAAATAAACTGTGGCTACCCGCGTGGCCATTCATCTACACCCTTGGTTTAAATATATTTAAAAACAAGTTTTCAAAATGTTTGAAAATAGTGGAACAATGAAGGTTTTGGAAGAATAGTCAGAGTTAGAAGATGACTCAAGTCAAGACAAGTCGGTTGAAACTTCTGAAGAAGAGTCAGAAGATGAAACTTCTGAAGAAGAGTCAGAAGATGAAACTTCTGAAGAAGAATCAGAAGACGAAACTTTTGAAGAAGAATCAGAAGATGAAAATTTTGAAGAAGAATTAGAAGATGAAAATTTTGAAGAAGAGTCAGAAGATGAAACTTCTAGAGAAGAATCAGAAGATGAGTTAGAATCTCAAAGAAATTCTGCTTCTGAAGATGAGTCAGAACTTGAAAGTTCTGAAGAAGAGTTAGAGTCAAAAGATGAAGCTTCTGGAGAAGAATCAGAAGATGAAAATTTCTGAAGAAGAATCAGAAGATGAAACTTCTGAAGAAGAGTCAGAAGATGAAACTTCTGAAGAAGAGTCAGAAGATGAAACTTTTGAAGAAGAATTAGAAGATGAAACTTCTGAAGAAGAATCAGAAGATGAGTTAAAATATCAAGGAGATTCTTCTTCTAAAGATGAGTCAGAACTTAAAACTTCTGAAGAAAAATCAAAAGATGAGTTAAAATCTCAAGGAGATTATACTTCTGAAGATGAGTCAGAACTTGAAAGTTCTGAAGAAGAGTTAGAGTCAGAAGATGAAGAATCTTCTGGAGACTCTAAATCAATCAAAAAGAAAACGCAGTAAGATATCTTCTCCAACCTTCATCAATCCATGGATTCTTCATTTCTCAATGAAATTAAAAGTTGTAAACATCCAACTTGCTCGTTTTGAACTTAGGAATATGATGGTGGTGTTTAATTTCAATTATTTTAAGCTAAGATGATTAATTTCGCATGAACTCAGATGAACCCTAATTCTAACAAATCAATTTAAAATCGTGTATGGATCATGATTTGTGAAATTGATTGAGGGTTTATGACCAGTGTAGGTGCAGAAACAAGATGGCCAAGCAATTTTTAAACTGGAAGGCAGAAATTACAATGTTCAAAGTTGAGCAACTTACCTCTTATGAGCAGAAATTGAATCCTTGCTTAGATGTTTCTAGTTGCATTTTGATGACTGTTATAGCTCCACTAGACCTCAAGAAACGTGTGGATGTGCTTAGCTTGGATTGAAGCCTTCTGGACCTTCCCACCCAAGTCCAACTGTAGGTTGAGCAAGTTGAATATGGAGGTGATGAATATGGAGTTACATAAGTGGTTTGATGGTATACATCACTTCTATATGGTATTTAGGTGATGTTTGAATGATTGGAAAGTGAAGAGCACGAGTGAAATTGAAGATGACAAGTTATGGCTCAAAATTGCATGTTTATTGAGTCGAGGTGGTTTCGAGTTTGGCTAGTTCTTGGCTAGCTTGAGGACTCCAACAACTTTCTAATGATGTTTAGAAAGTGTTTTAAGCCTTAGGTTGCTTAGAAATTGTAAGGCTTGGAGCTTTGCAATTTCTCCAACTTAGAAACTTGAAACTTAAAAAACAAGAAAGAAAGAAGGAAAGCTTATTTAGGAATGCTTTGGTGCGATTTGAGAGTGAAGAAATGAACTTCATTTATAGGCAAAGAAGTTTGACCAGAAATGGCAAGGATTGGCTTGAAATTTAACAACTTGCCTTAAAGGGCAAGAAAGACATTTTTGCCATAAATGCACATGGAATCTTTTTTTTAACCATGGTTAAAATTTCAACTTGATGTTATCCTTCTCTTAATCATTCTAATCTGATATTTATCTCTCTAATTCTATCTAATTTGATGACAAGGCTTCTAGAAGGAAGAAAATGCAAAAAATGACCTATAATCTTGATAAATGACTTGTAAAATATGGTTATGGAGCTCTAAGTTTCAATTTCAAAACCCTAGCTACACAGTGTTTTTTCAAGTTATTGGACATTTTGGAAAGCTTGTAACAAGATCTAAAACTTTCATCTTTTGATTTTTTCTTGAATAAAATGGATCTAGGTGAAAAATGGCCATGAAAGTGATGAAAAACCAAGTTTTTAACACTTGAAAATTTTTCCAAGTGTTAGGAAAATTTCAAATCTTGACTTTTTGTTGACTTTTTCACACATTTTTATTTTTTATGATCATGATGGATAATTTGAAATGTATTGATGATTGAAAATATTTGGATTTGAAAATTTTGACCAAAGAGTCAAAGTTTAGCTTTTTTGAATAGTTGAATTTTCATCAGATGATTCCGAATTTCTCTGAGAATCAATCATGGCTTTTGGAATGTTTTGAACCAAGAAATTAGGTCAAGATGTTTCATTGATGATTTTAAGATCAATCTCTAAGCAAATAGGTCATTCATTGAGAAAAAAAATCAATGATACACCATCCTCGATCAAAACCCTAATTGGTCGATTCAAGGAAGATCTTGAGAAAAATGTTGGGAATTTGAAGATCAAATGTTGATGATTGACGAAGATAGATCAATTGAGGTGAGTAGAGACTCAAACCCTAATTGATCACATCTTGAACAGATGAAAATTTGATAAAACCCTAATTTTTCTTCAGGAGCACACATACGATCTATCTTGTTCTGAAACTGATAGTAATGCAATGATGCATATGTAATTGATATGATGTGGTACCTTAGGTCAAAATTTGGGGTATGACAGAGGTAAGAATGGAATCTTTTCCATAAATGCACATGGTTAATTTCTAAACCATGGTTAAAAATATCAAGTTCTCTTATCCTCCTCCCAATCATTATCATCATATATGTTTAGCCAAAACCTATCTCTTATAGTGAAAAGGCTTATAGAAGGAAGAATTGGCAAAAATGGCTTGAAAACTTGGATAAATGACTTGTAAATTATGGTTATGGACCTCTAAGTTTCAATTTCAAAACCCTATCTATACAAAATGTTTTTTTAAGTTCTTGGACATTTTGGAAATCTTGGAACAAGATCTACACCTTTCATGTTGAAATTTTTTCTTGAATCAAAATGGATCTATGTGTGAAAATGGCCATGAAAATGATGAAAAAGTGATAAACACTTGAAAATTTTTCTAAGTGTTAGAAAATTTCAAGTTTTGACTTTTTGTTGATTTTTTCACACATCTTTGATTTTTTATGATCATGATGGATAATTTGAAATGCTTTGATGATTGAAAAAATTTGAATTTCAGAAGTTGACCAAAAGTCAAAGTTTGACTGATTTGAACAGTTGACTTTTTGTCAGATAATTCAGAATTTCTCTAAGGATTAACCATGGCATTTTAGATGTTTTGAATCAAGAAATTAGGTCAAGATATTTCATTGGTGATTTTGAGATCATGGTCCAAGAAATTAGGTCATTCATTAAGCAAAAAGTCAATGATAAACCACCCTCGATCAAAACCCTAATTTGGTCGATTTAAGATAGATATTGAGGAAATGATGAGAATTTGAAGATCAAATGTTGATGATTGATGAAGATAGATCAATTGGGGTGAGTTAAGACTCAAACCCTAATTGATCATATCTTGAACAGATGAAGGATTTTGATTCAAAACCCAAATTTGGATCAACGAGCACACACAAGCTATTTTGTTCTAAAATTGTCAGTGATGCAATGATGCATATGTGAATGATATGAGATGGTATCTTAGGTCAAATTGGGGTATGACACTACCTTGCACTAACACGGAGAGACTCAAAGTTGGACTTTCGGATATACTATCGCCTAAGTAGCCTAATCGAAGCTCGGAGTGGCTGTTCAAAACTCGATCACAAGTCACAATTAACATTCTTCTTTCGTGACGGGACCCGATCCTTTGAGGGTGTTGTGACTGCTCTTATTTCAACATTTGTGCAATGTATACATTTTGCAACGTAATATGGATACAAATATATTTTCTATCCCCATTTTTAGAAAAAAATTAACAATGGGAGTCTTCATAGAAGCGTATCTAGATACATGACATCCAAATTGAATGAACTTCATTTTAGTGTAGTTATTACTTTATTTCAAGGATAGAGGTTGGGGTCCTATATATATATATATATATATATATATATATATATATATATATATATATATATATATATATATATATATATATATATATATATATATAGCTCACCGAGGCTAAGAAATTTATTAGTCTTTAGTCCTTGGTCAAGTTGACGAGAAATCTGTTTTGAAGGACTTTATTAAAGACAAGGATGTACCGTCCAAATTAACTCTGACCACCTTCTGATGAGAGGAGTTGGTTCCAATAAAGGTTTGAATCACCTCCTGCAGATACATGTGAATTCACCTCTTCTTCCACCAATCAGGATATTTTCTTCAAGAGATAACATAACATGTGCCTTTGACCAGATTCTTAATGATATCTACCCTTCATCAACTAGCAAGGACACTGTTTGCTCGAGTATCTAGATGTCCCCATATTTTCATGACTTCTTTTAAATAAGTCATGCTCCTATAATCTGCTCCTATTATTTGTCTTCAGATTATGTTGACAGAAGAGTATTATTTTTTATACCTGGCAGATACTTGTTTCTTCAGTTTGTATACTTCACTTACAGTTGATGACACTCAGTGAAGTTTAAGGATGTCAATTATGATGTTTCAACATCTTTTGGGACATTCACACAGAGTCCATCTTCCTTGGCTCTAAGATAACAATAACACTACTTCTTCAAGATTTTCAATATGTAGTAGTAGAAACTCTCCTTTACATCAGCTAATGAGAAATCTCCCCCTTAACATTAGCTGGTCATCAACATATACAACAGCGGCACCTTCTTTAATAACATATACAATAGCACTGTACAAGGCATCTTTCATTATTAACAACTAACAATAGACAATTGCTCTTCGGTTTTCCAATTCCTCTTCATTTGGACAGTAGCTTCTTAGAATAGACTATTGCTTCCCTTGTGGATAGTTGCTCCCCCTGAATATTAGACTTCTCCCCTTTTTAGCTTCCAAGATAGAGCTAATCATGATGTTTTTAATCTTTCTCTCCCTGAGTTATACAAAATAAGGACACTTTTGATGTTGGTCCTTATAATACTTGAAACATTCTTCATTTGGACTTGCCACAGTTTCCAAATTAGGAATCATTAGTTTGCTTGCTATACAAGTTTCAGATTGCTACACTTTGTACCTTGCAATAGAAGTAACTTCATATTTCATCATGTATAACTAATTTTATGTCTTCAAAAGATAAGTCTAAACCTTATCATCTTTCTTCAATCTCTGGGGTCTTCAACAGTTGTGATGTTACATCTTCATGTAGAACATTCTCTTCTATACATCATAGTCTTATTCTATTTCTTGATCGTGTTTCCACACGCTATCACAAATATCCATCTCCCATAAAGATATTTGACAGCATCTATATGCATCTCCTTAGTTTAATCCACTCTTCAAATAATCACCAGATAACATTTCCACACATTCTTGACTTGTGACGATAACAGTGAAATTTAATATTTATATTCAATTCACAAAATACCATGAATCCATCATACAAATACCAAGCTCCCGACAGAGTATAAGTGGTTTGGCATTCAGGTTACATACTAATAAGTACTGAGTCTTCCATCAAAGTACCAACCAGTTTAGCCAGTTAGAATTAACTACTCACACTAGATCATTCTGACTAATTACATCTTCATACATACTTCTACTTCCAGGCAATAACATATATATTCAAAACTGAAGACATTTAAGATGCTGTTTTGACATCTGATACAACATCATCCATTATGGTTCTGGGGGTAACATCCATAATTCCTTTTACGTAACACTTGGAGGGGACAGAAGAAGCACTACAACTATCAATATTACATCCATATGTACTCACACTACATTTGTTTAGCACCCAAAACATATGTTCTTCAACCGTATCTCTGATATCAAGTAGTAATGTTTCGACATCGTGTAGAACATCGGTTCCATTTTCTTGGAACTCATCATCCTTGATAATCTTCAAGGTCCTCAACTTGCAGATGTATATGAGAATCATACATCAATTGATACTCATAAATTCTATTATTAAATGCCTTTATGAGTGGACTTGAGGAAATCTCAAGTATCTTTGACACTTTTAATAGGTTGTAAGATCTGCCAAATATTATGTTGATAAAAATAACCCTAGGATTGTTTTATCACTATATGGGTTGCATCAGAGGCTATGCAGCGGAATATAGCCATATTTCAACATAATGTACATAATTCTTACTCCATAATTCTCTTGTAAGAATAACACATAAGGATTGAAAGTAAATCAAACCTACAATAAGATTTCCTCTCCACCAAGCAACATACTAGACCCAACCAATATCCTGACAAATTGGAAACACATAAGCACAAAAGTTACCTTATCAATAGCTCCACTCCCGCATTAAGGTTTTGACAATCTTTTCTTTGTGTTGATGTTTGCTGAAATTTTGTAAAGTGAACTAAGGGCATGGTTCAGAGGCAAAGGTCCCTACAGCTTAAGGACCAATCTTAGATGGAGGTAGCTTTTGGAGACATTTTAACAAAGCTAAGTCAGAAGCTCCAGAAGAAATGCTTGTTAGTTGGGAATTTGGCTTAGAAGGCCAAGCTATGTCGACCAGAGCAAAATAGCGTTAATAAACAAGACCATGTCGACACGTTAAATGATGGTCGAATCGACAGAGATTTGAGTCGAATGAGGACACTAGTTTGGTATTATTGTCAAGTGGTTCGCTAGTAGACTTAGGAAATTTTGTTGTGCCTCAAGGAAGTAGACAGAATCTGAAGGAAGTTTCTTTTGAAGACACAAAGCGGGAAAAAGTCAAATAAAGAGATCGTGGGTAGTTGCCTCGTAAATTGTGGATATGAGTTCTAAATGAATGGTAAAACATGGGCAGAAGTTACTTCCAAGGATCAAATCTCATCCGTTGATTAGCTTTAGCGGTTATTTTTGTAATTACTATAAATAAGTTAGAATGTTTAGAATTAGAGGTGTTCATTTGTACTCTCAAATTATTTGCTAACACTCTGCTCAATTCCGCGCTAAAGGAAGAAAGAGTACGCAATCTTTGATGTACGTGAATCACCACACTTTTATTTCAATGAAATCCTTTTACGTTTAACTTTGTCTTTATTGATTTTCATTTTACTTCTGTTCATTTTCTTGTTGGTCACGAATCACCACTAGCCTTAGTTACCAAAACATCTTTACGGAAACTGTTGGTCACGAGTCACCAATTGTCAGAATCCTTCTTGTGTGGAAAGCCATTGCACTATTTCCCTAGGCTCTGGAAACCGCTCGGACAAGGTCGGCGCACATGTATAGTGTGATTTACCGTAAACAAGAAGACGTGTCTTGAGATCAACTGGTCGATCTCGCTAGTGACCCTTAGATGTAGGACTTAGGGAGGACCAGCGGTTGTTTACCATTTTCCACAGTAAACAAATTGGCACACCTGGTGGGACCCAGTCCTAAGTGTTAGAATTTTATCAGAATTTGTCTTAGAAGTGTATGAAACTTAGGAGTGGAAATTCAGCAAGTAAGAAACCACCACCCACTAAGAAACGTACAGTTAAGAAGACAAACCACGCATCCGCGTCGAACGTGGATGAGATTCCATCTAGAATGCTAGGTGTTGCTGACACTATTGTGTCGCAAGTAGCGTCATTTACTCCTTTAAGCAGCAAAACAACTGCCTCTGGGCCAACTGCTTCAGTAGCAATTCACATTCCCCAGACCACACCGGTGAGTCCAAGGCCTGTGGTGGCCACGAGTTCCATTCCGAACACAACGATTCCTAGATTTGGTACTGCTGTTAATCCCCCTTATGGAATGTCGTATTCTTTAATGGCGGTCTATCAGTCGACCCCTAGTGTAGCAATAGTGTCTGATAACTTGCAAAATGCTAACGCTCCTTTACAAGTATCTATAGTGGGGGAAAATAGGGAAATGCCTGCTCAACACTTAAATACCACCTATGTGGCAGTATTAAGGCAACAGATGGATGATAGCAATCATGAGTTAGTCAATATGTTAACTCACCAAATGGAGAATGTGTTTAACCCCATAGTGCAAGAATCGGTCGAAACTAATAGGCAACCCATCAAACAAATCGATGTGTTATAGCACAATTAACACGCCTATGCAACTTAGGCGCCCCAAGTTGGTCGATGTGTCCATCCGGTTCAACAACTTATACATGTCCAAGGAGACATGGGGGCAGTAAGAAGATAATGTGTATCAAGGTCAAGTCGCAACAACCCGAGGAATGTTGTTGTCAACCCACCTAGGGTCTTAGTGCAAAGACACCAAGAGGTCGACCAAATTTTTGACCAAGTTCGATGTGATGAATTGGTCAGGAGAACAATTTAACCAACATTGTTGAGAGAATTATGGCCAAAAATGGTATGAATACCATGCCAAGGCCAATGTATTCTTCTCCATTGTCAGAGTATATCTTACAAATTGAAAACCCTAGAGGATGGAAAATACCTAAGTATACCATGTTTGGGGGAGAAACGGGTGAATCGATAGTCGAACACATAGCCAAATACCTGACTGAGTCGGGAGATATGGAAAACAATGAAGGCTTAAGGGTGAAACATTTCCCTTCATCCCTTACTAAAGCAGCCTTCACATGGTTTACTACCTTGCCCCCTAATTCGATCGACACGTGGTCGAAGTTGGAGAAGCTGTTTCACGAACAGTTTTATGAGGGGCATTCAAAGATTAGTCTGGTCAAATTGTCAAGCATTAAGAGAAAATTTGTAGAGACAATAGATGACTATTTGAATAGGTTTAGATCCCTAAAAGCGAGGTGTTTTACCCAAGTGCCTGAACATGAACTTGTTCAAATGGCTGCTGGAGGTTTGGAATATTCTATTTGAAAGAAAATAGATCCAACATTTGTTAAGAGTATGTCACAATTGGCTGACAGGGTTCGACACCTTGAACGCCTTAGAATAGAGAAAGTTAGACATACTAAGGCTAAATCTAAGAAAGAGAAAGTAGCCTACATCGATTTTGACGATACAGACCCGATATACAAGGTCGATTACATGTCGCCGATAGAGGCAGACGTGGACGTGGCTGAGTTGAAGTCTAGGCCAGCATATGAGTGTAAGTTGTTGTTTCCTGCCAAAGGGAAAAGCCCTACAGTCGAGACTAGTTCTAGAACTCCTACAAAAACATATACTTTTGATGTTAGTAAGTGTGAGGAGATTTTTGATTGACTAGTTAAACATGGTCATATTTTAGTACCCCTAAATGCTAAATTGCCACCATTAGAACAAAGGCAAAAGAGAGGTTTTTGTAAATATCATAATTACCTTGGTCATACAACCTCTCAATGTTTTATTTTCAGGGATCTGGTGAAGAAAGCTCTCCAAGAGGGGCATCTGAAATTCGCTGCCAGAAAGCAAAAGATCGACACTGACCCACTAAGGCAAGAAGACGCCTTATTTGTTGAACCTGTGGCCATCAACATGGTCGAAATTACTGAAGTGCCCGACAATGCTATGTTGGAAGAAAGCACTGACGAAAGCCCTCATGTCAACTTAGCTGACGTCTACCCCAGGGATGACGAAGATTTGCTAAGCTTTCTATATCGCTGCAAGAACAAGGGCGCTCAAGTGAGTTTGTGCCCTAGATACAGCGCGTTAACTGATAGGGTTACTGTTGAAAATTTCCAAAAGTTGCAGCTGGAAAGACGAAGAGCCCAATGGAACAAGAGGGATCCAAGGAAGAGGCAATCTTCCCAATTTAGCCCAAAAACATTTGTTCCGTCGGCTACTGCGCCCCAGGGAACATGGCTTAAACTTCACATGGCTGCTGGGCCATCTAATGCTACTGGTGTCATCAGAGAAGCCAAAGGAAATGCTCCAATGAGCTATCGTCTTGAAGTGCACTCTGAGAAAAAGAGCCACGTATCTAAAAACTATATAGGAAAAAATCCAATGAGTCGAACTCAGGGGAGACATTTCCAAAGGAAGAAGCAGGCTGAAAGACAAGTTGCTGCTGCCAAACAAAGTAGTGTCAAAAAAGGCAAGAGTCTTCGATAGTACAAGCCCAAAGTCGACCCTGTTGTTAGCCAACAGATCAAGGAGTGCGTGAATAAGCCAGTCGACCATGGCTCTGAGGAGGCAACTGATGATTTTGCCTTTGACTCTAAAGCTAGTTTGGACATTCTGGTCAATGTGGTCTCTATATTCCCAAAAAAGTACAACATACCGACAGAGGTGGAGAACACTAGTGACCTTGATGCTGCCGAAATGGATTTACATAAGCCAACCTGCTATTTTGTAATGAACAATGGCTCTGTTGAGAGCCAAGATGCTTTCTTTGAGAAGCCTGATATGGCAATGATAAGCCATTTAAAGCCATTGCTGATCAGAGCAAAGGTTGAAGAGACAACCATCAATAAGGTGTTGGTGGATTGTGGCACTACAGCGAACATAATGCCACACCACATCCTGAAGAGAGTCGGTAAGTATGACACCGACATAAGGTCCCACAATATGGTCTTGGAAGACTACGAGGGAGGAACGAAAACCACCATGGGAGTAATTCAGGTGGATATCACTGTCGGTTCAGTAACTACGCCGACAATATTTATGGTCATCCAAGGTCGACCAAGTTACAATCTGCTTTTGGGCAGAAAATGGTTGCATGGAGTTGGTGTTGTGCCTTCTTCTATGCATCAGCGCTTGATCATATGGCGTGAAGACGGCATTGTGGAAAATATTGAAGCTGATCAGGGGTATTTCATAACAGACATTAATGTTGTGGGCCAAAACCAATTCGATAGGAAATTGGCCAACATTGTTCCCTGCCATCCAGTAGAACACACGTATGCCAATTTGCATGAGGCATTCGTTTCATTGAAGTTGCATGAAACCCATGGGTTTACATGGGATGTTGAGTATCTGGAAAATCTATATGCAGAAGAACCCGCACCGACAGGCTGGGGAAATCATCATGAGAATGATGCCTGAGCTAGAGGCTCTGCGAAGGATTTCGGCGTATATTGTCGAAAATAGAGTAAATTCGGCTATGGAAGCTGCAGAAGCAAAGATGGCAACGGAAGTTGCTAAAATTCCAACCCCAATGGAAGTAATTCTGGCTGTAGAGCCAAAACCTCCAGACAACAGTATCATGGTCAACAAGAGCATCGATGAAAGGTCCTGGACGGCATATACGATTTACTAACCACTAGGTTTCGAAAAGGATCCTATGGTACCTGAAAAAATGCAGCCCAAGATCCTTTGGAAGAAATCGACCTTGGCGCAGAAAGTGATAAAAGACCTACTTATATCAGCGCCAACATCGACCCAAAGCTCAGATCTGAGGTAATTTCTTTATTAAAAGAATTTAAAGATTGTTTTGCTTGGGACTATAATGGAATTCCTGGTTTAAGCAGTGATTTGATCGAATTGAAGCTACCAATAAAAGCTGGCAAGAAGCCAAGAAACAAACACTCGACGGTTTGCACCGCAAATATATCAAGATCAAGGAGGAAGTAGAAAGACTCCTCCAAAGCAAGTTCATCAGAACTTCAAGGTATGTCGAATGGTTGGCTAATATTGTGCCAGTTATTAAGAAAAATGGAAAATTGAGAGTGTGCATTAATTTTAGAGATTTAAATGTTGCCACTCCTAAAGATGAGTATGTTATGCCAGTGGCTAAAATGTTGGTTGACTCGTCAGGCTTTGAAAATTTAAGTATGCTTGATGGTTATGCTGGTTATAACCAAATCTTTATTGCAGATGATGATGTGCCGAAGACGGTGTTTTGTTGCCCAGGAGCATTAGGCACCTATGAGTGGGTAGTCATGCCATTCGGCTTGAAGAATGCCAGAGCAACGTACCAAAGGGTAATGAATACTATGTTCCATGACTTTATTGAAAACTTCATGCAAGTTTACATCAAAGATATTGTAATTAAGTCGAATAGTAGACCGACGCACTTAGAGCACCTTCGAAAGTCTTTCGAAAGGATGCGAGAATATGGGTTGAAAATGAATCCATTAAAATGTGATTTTTGTGTGCAGGAAGGAGATTTTCTTGGTTTTGGTGTACATAAGAAAGGCATTGAAGTCAATCAAAGCAAGACCAAAGCCATCATGGACGTAAAACCGCCATCGACCAAAAAGGAGCTTCAGTCATTGTTGGGCAACGTAAATTTCCTGAGGAGATTCATTTCCAACTAAGTGGAAAACTAATGCCACCACCGCTCGATCAAGAATGAATAATTTGTCTGGAGAGAGGAGCATCAAGAGGATTTCGACAAAATAAAAGAGTATCTGGTGAAGCCTCCTTTATTGGCACCTCTACTTAGAAATAAGCCTATGAGGTTGTATATAGCAGCCTCAGAATCGACCATTGGTAGTATGTTAGTTCAAGAGGACGATAATCATGTTGAACGGCCTGTGTATTACATTAGTCGTATGTTAAATGGTCCTGAAACTAGGTATAGTGATATAGAAAAACTATGCCTGTGTTTGTATTTCTCTTGTATCAAACTGAAGCAATATATAAAGCCAGTTGATGTTTATATTTCTTCTCATTTCGACATTATTAAACATATGTTGTCTAAACCAATTTTGCATAGTCGAATTGGTAAATGGGCTTTAGCATTAACTGAGTATTCCTTAACGTATGTGCCCTTAAAAGCTATGAAAGGGCAAATAGTGGCAGATTTCCTAGTCGACCATTCTATGGTGGCTATGCCAGAGAATTTTGTTGATTTGGTACCTTGGAAATTATACTTCGACGGTTCTAGTCACAAAAATGGTGTCGGGATTGGTGGAGTTATAATTTCTCCTAGTGGAATTTCAGCAGAGCTCAAGTACACCATCGACTGTATTTGCACTAATAATGAAGCAGAGTGTGAGTCCCTTATTATTGGACTTGAACTACTCTATAATTGGGGGCAAGGAGTGTCGAAATTATGGGAGATTCTGAATTGGTAATCAAACAAGTTTCAAAAGAATATAGATGCGTTAAGGAAAATTTGATCATGTACTTCGTGATTGCCATAAGATTGTTGAAACGGTTCGAACAAGCAAGCCTTTGACACATACCCCGGCGAGAGAATCAAGAAGCTAATGATTTAGCATAAGAAGCTTCAGGATACAAGAAGAATGAGGATGAAGATCGTATTTAAGTAAAGAAGAAGGTTAGATATACTTCATTATCCCCTTCAGATTTGTCAATCATAAAATTAGGAGCTATAGATGCAGAAAATTTTGAAATTTTAGCAATTGATAATGGGCAAGACAGTGACTGGCGAAAGCCTTTGGTCGATTACTTGCGTTCTCCAATGGGTTCGACAGATCGCAAAATAAAATATCGCACCATAAGTTTTGTTTTGATTGAAAACGAACTATTTAAGAAAACTGTCGAAGGGGTATTACTTAAGTGCCTAGGAGAAAGTGAGGCATATGTAGCTGTGTTGAGTGTGCATAGTGGAGCATGTGGTGCACACCAAGCTGGACACAAGATGAAATGGTTGCTGATGCGAACAGGTGTATATTTTCCCTCAATGTTGAAAGAGTGTATTGAGTTCGCCAGAGGATGCCAAGAATTCCAAATGCATGGGGGGCATCCAGCACGTGCCAGCAAGCGAATTGCATGCTATTGTAAAGCCTTGCCCATTCAGAGGATGGGCCTTAGATGTAATTGGTGAAATAAAACCAGCATCATCTAAGCAACAAAGGTACATTCTGGTTGGTATTGATTATTTCACAAAATGGGTCGAAGCCATAGCGTTGAGAAATGTCGACCAAGAGGCTGTGATTGATTTTATACAGAATCATATTATGTGTCAGTTTGGAGTTCCTGAAACAATTACAACCGACCAAGGCACAATTTTCACAGACCAAAAAATGCAAGATTTTACAAAGGATGTGGGAATAAAACTGCTAACTTCTACACCCTATTATGCTCAAGAAAATGGTCAAGTCGAAGCTGCAAATAAAGTAATAATTGGCCTGATCAAAAACCATGTGGGTAAAAAACCCAGAAACTGGCACCAAACACTAGTTCAAGCTCTATGGGCCTGTTGAACGTCTCCCAAGGAGGAAACCCCATTTCGACTGGCATATGGACATGATGTTGTTTTACCAGTAGAAATACATGTTCAATCTGTGAGAATTCAACGACAACATGAAGTACCGTCTGAAGATTACTGGAAGATGATGACTGATGAGTTGGTCGATTTGGACGAAAGAAAGGATGTTAGCCCTTGATGTCTTGAGAAGGCAGAACGTTAGGATGGCTAAAGCTTATAATAAAAAGGTAAAAGACAAAGTTTTTCATGTTGATGATTTTGTTTGGAATGTAATATTGCCTATGGACAGAAATGATAGGGTGCTACGTAAATGGTCCCCAAATTGGGAAGGCCCGTTTAAAATAATCCAAGTTTTTTTCCAATAACGCATATTGCAATACGGTGAACTGACTTTGAGATTTTTGTATCGCAAATGTTACGGATAGCAAGAGTCGCCACCGACTTTTCTTTTATCCAATTAAGGGAAGGTGAAAAGAACAGGAAAAGACCTTCGTTAGATTCTGAGTAAGGGAGAAGGTTATGAAAAGGGAAGGTATTAGCACCCCTTTCCATCCGTAGTTATCTACGGGCTCTTAGTTGCTCTTAGATCATTTTTAAAAGTGCTTTCTGTGTGTTTGACAAAAATGTTTTGAAAAAGGGCATTTCGCTTTGACTATGTAATGATTCATGTAGGAATGTATACAAAGTGTTCGGAAATGTTTTGTTTGAAAAGAGTTTGAACTTTGACAAAAGTGTGTGGTGTGAAAAGTATTTTGATAGAGCAAGCAACTAAAAGTCTTATTACCTACTCAGAATGGTCGTTTTTTTGTTATTTTACTTTCCTTTAGAATAGCGTTATCCATACCCTTAATTGGTAGGTAACCCTATTCGTTGGATGTAAGATGGCATTCGAAGGGACATCGGATGGTCATAGAAGGCAACTTGTAGGAAGTATTCTAGCACATTCGAAGGGACAATCATCACTTTTCGTAGGCAACAATCGAGGGACGAGATCATGTTTTGTCAAAGGCGACATCATGGGTCTATGATCTTTGTATCGAAGGGACTATGATGATATATTTGTAGGCAACAGTGCTAGGATACCTCTACGTTCGAGGGACTTGACCATTTGTATTCGTAAAGGCAACGAGAGAGAATTACCCTAAGGGGTGCATGTGTGAAAAGAGTGTGTTGAATTCAGATATGTTATCTTGCAATTAGAAGTGATCTATGTCCATTTTTATCTTGCCATACACGCCTAATTACTAGCAGTTTATAGGGTGCGGAAAATAAATTGCAGAAAGTAAAGTGCAGAAAAATAAAGTCCTACGCTATTACATGGCTTTGGGGCAGCTACATAATAGGAGTGCGGAAAGTAAAAGTCCTAATTTAACTATTACATCCCATAGGCAGTTACATTATAATGGAAAGAAAAGCGAGAAAAATAGTTCGAAACGTTACAACCTGTGAACAGATACATAATCGGAAAATACGAGAAAATTGCATAAGAGGAAAAATGTTAGTAAAAAAATGATTTTTGAATGAGGAAAAAAATTTTAGATTAGTAATGACAATAAGATGATAAGATAATTTTTTGGTAATTTTCTAAATCGATTTCGATAATTAAAAGCAATTAAAAGTCAATATAATGGTTAATTAACAATTAATTAAAATATGCATGCAAAAATTTTAATTTTAATGTCAAAAATTAAATAAACATTTTTCTGATTAAAATGCAAAAGAAAAATATTTTTGTGATTTTTTAAATACATGAAAAAAATATTTGAAGATTAATTAAATTGAATGGAAAATATTAAGAAAAATAAGAAATAGAAAAAGTTAGTTTTCAAGGAAGTAAAAAGAAAGTGTCACAGCCAGGGATCGAACTCACGCCCTTTGCAGAAATCCACTTACACGTTGCCAACTGAGCTAGGCTGCTTTGGTGTTAGGAATCCGGAATCAGTGGTTTACATGCGCAAACATGTCATGATTCTGGAATTTCAAAGCACAGTCAACGCATGGTCCCGGATTGTAATGGATGGACGAATCAGAACGCGAAGAAGCACCACGCATGCCTCGCCGGTCTACGTTCCAGTCAACGACGCCGGAGCCCTAGCTCCGGTCGTCTTCTCTGGCTAGCCAAAACTTCAAACCTGCAAAATAACAAAAATAAATGGCAAAGGGATACCCTACCCCCCTAATTCGACCATTGCGAGTTCAATGGTGGTGTTAGTTTTTCCTGAAAGATCCTGGATAAGCCGGTTCGAAGCTAACAGTTCAAGAAACCCTAAACATGGAAAAACGCGATTTGGACGTTCAAGCTTATAAACGATGGCCCAGATCCTATCTATGATGTCTCATGATCACACTAGAACGGATAGTTTCGATTAAAACACACAGATATTAAAAATTCGAATTCAAGAAAAATATGATTATGTATGTTCATATATGGCTCGATTCAAGCAGTTTCAACCATGGATAATGATGTGTACTTACTCCAAATTACCTTAGGAACACAATGGAGTGATTGAGAGTGGCTGAAAGTGGCTGGAAACAAGAATTCGATTTTGCCAACTTTTGAGAAAAATTTGAGAAAATAGGGTTGCTTCAAAGGGCTACGGTTTCGTCCTTGGTCTTTGTGAATGTGTTGTGTATTTATAGAGCGAAGGATTGAAGCAAAAACAATGAAAAAAGATATCCTCTTCAATGCAAAATAATTTCTCTTTCAAATCAAATCAAATCTTTTCAAAATTTGATTTTTCCTTCCTTGCAAGAGCTAGCAGGAATTTGGCAAGTTGTATGGGCTTCCTTGGTCCTCAAGCTTGATAAAAAACCAATCCAACTTAAATTATACCTTGTTTTCATATTTTATTTAATTTAAATTTGATTTAAACGCTTTTAAATTCAAAAATAAATCAAAAAAATAGAAGGTGCTCGTGGTAAGGCATCAAGTGGTCACAAATAATATTATGATCATGTTTGGATCATAAAATTATAGGCCCATTTGGAAAAAATTGGATTTTATTAGATATTTTCCTTTGTGCAATTCTTCAAAAATGCCCAACTTGTACAAGATGTATTTTTCTCAATTTTCAATATTTTTGCGTGTTCTTGGACTTTTTAGAAAGCTCTAGATGTCCTCTAAACAACCTCTTTGGTTTCATCTCAATTGGAGTTTCCATGCTCAATAACACTTCAATACAAAAAGTTGACTTTGAAAAGGACCTGTAATGTTTTGATCCATATCTTCAAAATGAAGCATTTTCTGACCATGCTTGTGGGACATGAAGTTGTAGAGAATTGAATTATCTTCACAATGAGAGGTGGTGGAAAAATTTCTGATAAAGTATGAGAAAGTTATGCTCAGTCAAAGTTCAGTTGACTTTTTCTCTTGAAAACCCTAATTTGGAAAGTTTGACTTTTGATCAAATCTTGAGTTTTCTTGATGAATCATGATCAACCCTTGATCAAATGACGAATGTCACTTCAAAATATGGATGTTGACCAAAAATCATGAAGTTTGACTGTATGTTGACTATAGTTGACTTTTTGTCCAATACAACTGAGTTTTAACCATCTGAGCAATTGTCTGAGGAGACTTGACTTGTAAGGCTTGAAACTTGACATGGAGATTCTTTGAAGCATATGAGGAGGCATGATGACCATTGGAGATGTTGGAAATCCATTTTGATCTGAGAATTGCCAAACCCTAGTTAGTGTTGACTGTCTAGGAGAGGGTTTGTCTGATCAACCCTTGAGAAATCCTTGAGCATGGATATGTGAAATGTCTTGAGGAGTAGGAGGGAAAACTTTGGGGTATGACAGCTGCCCCTGTTCAATCTTCTTGTACTGGAAAGTTAGATTGGCATGCGTGCCTTTCGTGACCTGGAGGTAGAAGATGATTGAACACTCGAGTACACTTGAAAATTTGCACTCTCTGTTGATTGATGATACGGGAATGGGCTTATAGATGCCATTTGGAGAAGCTAGAGACTTCGCTGGGGAATGAGTTGTACGTTAGACTCAAGACCGTCGCTTGAATAGGAGAATCGTCGGAGATGGGCTTAAGATGCCATCCGGAGAGATTGATGATGGGGAACGAGCCGTACGCTAGGCTCTGCAGATGTTCCTAAAGGTAGAAGGGAGCACGGAGATGGGCTTAAGATGCCATCCGGAGAGAGAGTCGTACGTTAGACTTCGTGCTCGTCTTTGAATGAAGTTATTGGTTTGTATTGGTTTTTAACCAAATATGCAACATTCTGAAAGTGGAGAGATATCGACAAATAGTCGGAGATGGGCTTAAGATGCCATCCAAGGCAACTGAGTCGTACGCCAGACTCTGTAGTTGCTGTTGATGATAAGAGAGTGTCAAAACAAATCTTCGTTTTGATTATTCTGAGGGGATAATAGTCGGCAGAATGTGGATAGCTTCCCTATTGTGCTTCGGGTGTTGATCTAATGCCTGTTGTCGGAGGACAACCTGGGTGATCGTTTAGATAGTTTTCCCGTCTTGTTTCGGGTATTAATCCTGGATATGTTTTCGGAGGACAGCTTGGGGCAGTCGTTTAGATAGTTTTCCCGTCTTGCTTCGGGTATTAATCTTGGACCTGTTTGTTTCAGAAGTGATTTTCACCTGTTTTGGGGAAAACAAAAGAAACTTTGATAGAATATAGTTAGTCTTATGCAGGTTATGATGCATGATGTAATATGTATGAATGATATATGCACAAGTTATGACTTTTATGAATAATGTATGAATGATAGATGTTGTGGTATTTCAAAACATATCCATCTTGAAGAAGATGTGGACGTTTTGCTTGGGGATTAAATGGATGAAAACCCTGCTATAGAAAGATATCCATGATTCCTCCGATGCACTATCTAACAAAGTTCGAGCCTAGATATTCATGCTGCTGAGGATGGTAGAGATCGAGAGGTATGCTACCGAGAATCTTGTGTGTAGACCCTGCTGGGGAAAATTTGAGAGGCGCCCTACTGGGGATCTTGCGCATAAATCCTGTTGGAGAGTATTTGATTATTGCCGAGAGACCGGGTTAGAAGGATCTGGAGCCCGTTGAAACCTCTGGCTGGGGAATAAAAGATGTAGGTTTCCTCCGATGCACTATCTGACCAAGTTTCGAGTCTGGATATTGCTGTTGCCGGGGGAATGATGATCGTTGAGAGATATTCTGCTGGGGGTAGATATCTCTGCTGGAGATGAATTGTCACTACTCTGAGACTGATGTAACATGGTTCAGCCGGTTGGGATCACTGCTCGGGGACTAACGTGATGTAGCTTGGAATGTCTGGACTAGTGGGGGAAAATGTGTACTCCACCGGGGAAGGTTTGTATTGAGCGATACCTCTGTGGGGATTGTGCTCTGCAGGGGAACGCATTGGTGACTTTCGTCGTCATCTCAATTCCTAGAGCCTGTAGTAATTATCCTTGTTCGTTCACTTTTCGCATGTTTGTGAACAGATGTTTATTGTCAAATGCCTATAATCATTCAAAGCAAACATTGGACTTTATGCAAACAACAATAGTGAAAATTGTAAAGAGAAAGAACTTGTATTAATTTGAAAGGTGGCGTATGGCCAAGTAGTTTGTCCACAAGAAAAGTAAAAAGCTATGCGGCAACAATCTCGTTAAGTTCCAACTATGCTAGTACTCATATATTTTGACTATCTCATCTCCTTGCTGTCAGTAGAAAGTGAGTGAATTGATTTTTTCCATTTGAATCTTGAATGCTGATAGTAGTAGTCTGTAGGTAGGTGATCTGAACGAGACATAGCCGTACGCTTAAATCCCTAACTTTTGCCTAGACCTCCCTTTCGGGTTTTCAGTCTACCGAGATACCCTTTTTTGGCCAAGCCGCCTTTGCAGGTTTTTGACTTGCCGGGTGTACATGTTTTGTATATATCCTTAACTTTTTCCCGAACCTTTTGGTTCGCCAGGATACCCTTATTTTTGCCTAGGTCAATTGACCTAGCGGGTCTCGTTTATGCGTAGTATTTTTTGACTATGTATGCGTTCACAGGATGTGGGAAGTCTTCACCATCCATGGTGCTAAGTATCATAGCTCCGCCGGAAAATACTGTCTTGAATACAAATGGTCCCTCGTAGGTGGGAGTCCATTTGCCCCTGGGATCACCTTGTAGAAGAATGATGCGCTTGACTACTAGGTCACCGACTTGGTAGACTCGGTGCTTGACTTTCTTGTTAAATGCTCTGATCATTCGTTTCTGATAGATCTGTCCATGGCAGATGGACGCGAGCCGTTTCTCATCAATCAAGTTAATCTGGTCAAGGCGAGTCTGGATCCATTTGTCTTCGCCTAGCTCTGCATCCTGGAGGACTCTGGTTGAGGGTATCTGAACCTCAATTGGTAGGACTGTTTCCATACCACATACAAGAGAGAAGGGAGTTGCCCCTGTTGATGTCCGTACTGTAGTGCGATAACCATGGAGAGAAAATGGCAACATCTCATGCCAATCCTTGTAAGTCATTGTCATCTTTTGTATGATCTTCTTGATATTCTTGTTGGCGGCTTCCACTGCGCAATTCATCTTAGGCCGATATGGAGAAAAATTGTGATGCTTAACCTTGAACTGCGTGCAGAGTTCGGTGATCATTTTGTTGTTGAGGTTAGAACTGTTATCTGTGATAATCCTTTTAGGAGTGCCATACCGACAAATAAGATTATGCTTGAATAATCGAGCCACAACATTCTTGGTAACAGATGCGAAGGAGGCTGCTTCTACCCATTTGGTGAAATAGTCAATTGCCAAAATGATGAAACGATGTCCGTTGGAAGCAGTGGGTTTGATTTCTCCGATCATGTCAATGCCCCACATTGCGAAAGGCCAAGGAGCGGTTAAAACATTCAACGGTACCGGAGGTACGTGCACTTTGTCTGCATATATCTAGCATTTGTGGCAAGATCGAACATAGCGGTGACAATCAGCTTCCATGGTGGACCAATAGTAACCTGTCCTCAGAATCTTTTTTAGCCATCGTATGTCCACTGGAGTGGGTACCAAATGCGCCCTCGTGTAACTCTTCCATGATACGTTCTGCTGTTTTCTGGTCTACACAGCGGAGTAAGCACAAATCGTGATTGCGCTTGTATAAGATGTCGTTGTTGAGGAAGAATTTGGATGCAAATCTTCTTAAGAACTTCCTATCATTGACAGATGCCCCTGCGGGATATTCCTGAGTCTCAAGATACCTCTTCACTTCATAGAACCAAGGTTTCTCTTCTGTATCAAGCTCATAACAATATGCTGGTTCGTCAAACTTCTCAATGATGATTTGGGGAGCCTCGTTGTCCCATCTAACCTTTGAAGCAACTCGATTTTCAAAAAAAAAATCATTTAAAATGAATTTTCAAAACGGTGAAATCGCCACCTAATTTTATTTGTTCTAAAAAGAACGGGGAAATATAGATAAAACCCACAAAATCGGATAAGGCGGTCTACAAGACCAAAAGAGGATGGATTCGGGAGTCGGTTACGCAAGAGGAAGGTATTAGCACCCCTTACGTCCATCGTACTCGATGGGACCCATTTAGTTCAAAATGTGTTTGTGTGTGTGTATCGCTTATTTCTAAATTATGAATAAATAGAAAGAAAATGGATTTGTTTGTTATTATTTTGAGTTTGACACGGTTTCGAAACCGCGTGCCTACGTATTCCCTCGTGTGCAATGGGAAAGTCAAAACTCTGTAGTTCTTGTTGAAAAAATGTCTTGGATTGGTTGTGTTGATTTTAATTGAAATGTTTTTGATTTTTGATAATCGCATATGAGCGAAAAAGGATTTGGATGAGTTGAATTGATTTTTAATTGTAGATGACAAGTACCAAAACGTTGGGAGGTCCTCTAACGATTTAATACTCGAGATTGGTGATTGAGGTCAACCGATCTTCTCTCATCCAAAATCTTTATTATGAAAGGAGTGAGGTGAAACAAAGTTCACTTGTTATTAAGTGTTACGGGATAAAGTATTTAAGTCATTGGGTTACCCTCTAATGACCCAAATACTTTATATTTTAATTAAATCGTCGGGCGAACCTCTAACAATTTAATTAAATTCCATATCACTATGTTTTTTTTGTTTTTTTGGAAAAAATTGATTTAGAAAACAAATTCAATTAATTAATTTAATTTGAAAGTGTTTTAGATGTTCAAGTGTATGGAATAAAGTATTCGAGTCATTGGGTTTCCCTCTAATGGCCCAAATACTTTACATTTTTAATTAAATCGTTGGGCGAACCTCTAACAATTTAATTAAGTACCATAACACTATCTTGAAAAATTGCGGCGTTGGACGTAGAGAAATGATATTTCGGGTTATGGTTAACCAAGTATATGGACTTGATTAATCATGAGACCCTGGTGCATGGGGATTGGTTATATGGACCAATTATTTTTCGGGTTATGATTAATCAAGGCAACGAGGGCCTTAATTAACCTCGTGAGGATGGCCATGCCCATCCCCAACCATGAGACCCTTAGAGAATTTGGTGTGGGTAACCAAAAATAAGAGAGAGAGCGGAGTGTGCAATCGCGAAATAAACATGCAAGCGGACAATGTAATAGCGAAAAATAAAAGAAAATAAATTAACACACAATACAAATCGGAATTTAAATAATTATTAGTATAGATATTCTTTTATTTGATAAAAAATCAACTATCAATTTAATTGATTGTTCAACAAATAAAAAACTACCATATGCCAAATATTATTTAATACATCATTATAAAAAAAACTTGCATAGTAATTGAATTTTAAAAAAAAGAAAAGTTCAGGAATGGGCCTGTTTGAAGCTTTAAGCTGGAGGGTGTGAGTAGCAATCTGAGCCCAAGCCCAAAAGTGCTGCTGGATCTTGTGTAGAAGCTCCATGGAGGCATGCTGTGGTCCACCATTCTGGATCGCTGGATCTGGATCTTGGCAGATCTGATGGTTGATGGCAGGAGAGTGCAAGATAGATACCATGGGCATACACACACCAGATTCGAACAGACCAAACAGGTGGTGACAAGTGTCACCACCTGAACTAACCAACAAGACTAAACATTCCTACAACTAATATCCTCCTAAATTCATTTTTATACTATAAATAAAAGAACTAAACTAAATAAGTTAAACTAATACTAAGATTAATAATGTTTTTTTATTCAAAAAAAAAACTAAAAATCAGTTTTTTTTTAACTAAAACTAATATATTTTATAAACTAAAAAAAATTACATTTTATAAAAATGAAAGAAAAATCAGTTTTCTGTTAACTAAAAAAGTTTTACTTAACCTAAGTTATGTTTTAATTTATACTGGTAGTATAAGAAAACTAAACTAAATCTTATAATAAAAAAACTTACAATAAACTAAAACTAAGTTATTTAAAATATAAAAGAAATTGACAAAAGGGGAAAGAACCGTCCCACTCTCATTTTTCACGATCTCACTCAGACTCACTTCGTTTCCTCTTGAAACCCTAAACGCCGCTCCTCTCTCTCGACCCGATCTCGCCGCTTGCATGTCTCCGTTCTCACCGATTCTCTCATCGGCGCCGTCACTGTTCCCTCAGTAGCGATCTTACTGTCTCCGTTCTGGTTTTCACGCGATCTCTCATCTCTCTCGTCTGTTCATCCCTGCTCGCGATCTTTCATCTCTCTCACTCGGACTCATCGTTACTCTCTCGCGATTTATTACTCTCTTCTACCAGTTACGCTATTACTGTTATTTGATTTATGAAACAAACATTCTAATGGTTGTATTTTAACAGATTTGGTGATGGAAAAGAGGAAACTGATAAACCCTAACCCTAAGGGGTGACAGCGATGGTGATGACGGTAACGATGTGAAAAACGTAAAATAGAAGTGAGGAAGGGAGAAGGATGGCGACACAGTGTTCGCAACCTCCTCCTTCCGATGCTGAACCGGTATTACCTTTCGAATTTCTTCCTTTTGGCTATTTTCGAATTTCTGAAGGGGGTTTTAGTTGGGAAATGATGATTTTGAATGTTTGTTTTGATTGTTCTATGCCTATGCTTTGATATTCTGGGTTTTGGATTGCTGTTCTTGGTTGCTATGTCGCTCGCTTTTCAATGTCGTTTGGGATTAGGGTTTTAGTGAACAAGGCTCGCTTTGATTATCGTGGTATTCATTGCTTTTATAATGTCCTCTATTAGGGTTTCGATACCGCTTTTTTGGGATAGGGCCTTTGAAAACAAAAACGCAAAACCGGGCTTAGGTATTATGTTTTTGATCTGTTAGTTTGAAAACAAAAGTGCCAGCTTTGAGTTTTTTTGTGTACTGGACTTAACAGTTGATAAGATGGGCCAAAACCAAACTGACACTGCTGGGCTGTTTGTAATGTATTTTCTGATTCATGGGACAAAGATCAGATTCTCTCGATTTTAGGACAGCATTGTACTTGCAGCAGTGGCAATGATGATTTCTGAGCCACACCCCCCTTTTGTGAACCAACATGAGTTGTGATTTGCAAAAGGGTGGGTTTTTGAATCATGAATGATAAACAATACTCAAAGTAAATCTGATCCCGATTATTTCCCCCTAATGATGAGATAAATGACGAGATAAGGAACTTAATTTGAAGCTTTGTTTGCTGTCCGTTATTACTAATTATCTCTTTTTGTTGTTTTCATGGACGCGAGCAACGGCACGAACTTGGAACAAAGGGTGAAGGGAGGTTGAAGATGGAGCAAGAAGCGAATCCAAAGAATTCAACAAGACCCTCAATAGAAAAAGAGTTTAGACATGACATTTGTAATATTTGCTTGTATAGTAAAATAGGATTAGGATAGAAGTTTGGGAATTTTGTAATGTCACAAATACTTGAATTATAATTTGTGGATTCCAAAGATTTTGTAAAGAAACGAATTATTGAATAATAATATGAATTTCGTATACAAAACTTTGTGAATTCTAATGTGGTATTGTGAAACTTTGTAAAATTGAAAAGAATGTGAAAAGGTTAGGAGTTATGTGACAAAAGGTTTGAAACTTGCAAAGTTTTCTTTGAAAATTAATGGCCCAAAAACTTGCACCATGTTCATGCACGAGTTTAGGATAGCATAAACAAAACGAGTTCTTGATTTTGAAACTTAACACATCACTAATGCAATTTCTTGTCATAATACTTGTAGCTATTATTTGGGAAACCACACTTACCGTAACCAAAATGAATGGTTTATATTCGATATGGTGAAGTATCGACTAAAGTGCATATTTAATTCCAAAATCAAACCAAATCATAAATCTCGTACACAAGTAAAGACATGGTTGCTAAACATAACTTCAAGTATGCTTCTGATTCGCGTTCTTAGAGATAAACGGTCTTGAGAAACACCATGAGTGAAAAATTTGAACATCTGAGAAAAACAACCTTCTGAACACGTTCAACTCTTTAAATCCTCCTTCCAACTCAACAAAGCATCAAATATACAATAGGACAGCTCTGAACTTGTAATCTAAAGAAAAACCCCAAACATCCAAACTGCCTTTGCCATTCCCAAATTCCGGGTTGGTCAAAACAAGGGAACACCTTCTAAATCTTGTAACATGATTACCTTAAGCCGATCCAAACCCTAAGAACCCAGAACCAAAAACATCAATGCACATATGTGCAACAACGGGTAGCTCCCAAACACAAAATGATACGAGTTTGAAATCCGACCGCCTCAGATGCCAGTAATGATGCAGATGTGATGGGCGAATGAATGTCTAAAGTGAGTGACCCAATGGAAACATATGCAAAATGAATGCAAAGCCTAAGCCAGGTAATAATTGATATAGGGAGGGCAAATTTTGGGTGCAATATTGCCCTATTTAATCGCCTTAAACCGAAGTGAGATTGCCACTTTTGAACTTTCAAGGTAGAGGAAGATTAAATACTCAAAGAACCCTAAAATTTGCGCTCCGAAGAACAAGTAGAAATATTTTTGCTTTTCTTTTTTTGATTTTCTTGATTTTTTTTTTTGGTGTTATTTTTTGTAAAGGGTTTTGATATATCGAGAAACGAATGTGCTTAAATAAGCGACCTCGCAGACTAGAAATGTAAACTGATAGATCTTCGGAACGCGCATACTTCAATAAGTTGCATCGCAGATCAAAACGAAACCAGACGGACCTTTGGAACGAGCATACCTCAATAAGTTGCTTCGCAGATCAGAAAGGTAAGAACTCATAGATCTTTGGAACGAGCATACTTCAATAAGTTGCTCACAGATCAAAATGAGGAAAGTGATCTTTGGAACGCGATACTCAATAAGTTGCATCGCAGATCAAAACGAAACCAGATTTGACCTTGGAACGAGCATACTCAATAAGTTTCGCAGATCGAAGGTAAGAACTCATAGATCTTTGGAACGCGATACTTCAATAAGTTGCATCGCAGATCAAAATGAGAACAAGGATCTTTGAACGCATACTTCAATAAGTTGCATCGCAGATCAAAACGAAACCAATCGCACCTTTGGAACGAGCATACTCAATAAGTTGCTTCACAGATCGAAGGTAAGAACTCATAGATCTTTGAACGATACTCAATAAGTTGCATCGCAGATCAAAATGAGAACAAGCATCTTTGGAACATGCATACTTCAATAAGTTGCATCGCAGATCAAAACGAAACCAATCGACTTTGAACGAGCATTCAATAAGTTGCTTCAGATCGAAGGTAAGAACTCATAGATCTTTGAACGAGCATACTTCAATAAGTTGCTTCAGATCAAAAATGAGAATGCATGAGTATATGTCGTAAAGATATTAGACACACACAAGAAGGAGACCGATCGAGCACTCACCGGGAGAAAATATATGGAATGGTAAAATCGCCGATCAAGACTAATTCACGGGAAAGAGGCCAAACAAAAGGGACTCTAGCAAGGATTGCCAAACTATGTTGGCTTCAAAAGTTTGCGAATATGCAAGAAATACAATATCCTCGTCAAGGCGGGTGTTTTCAAGAGTGGCAATTATATGAATTACCACACACCAAGTATGGATACTCAAACAATTGAGAAGCAAGAAAGGTTAGACACCGACTCTTACTCACACTCTAACGATAGAGGCAAACGTGGGTAAGATAACCAACAATGAGAATTTGCAAAAAGCAAGACGCTTGGTAAATAAATTGAATTTGAATAATGTAGGAGATTGACACTGGGTCAAAAAATGCAGATAACAACAAGAAGAATTTCTTGAGGGAACTCTGACTGGGAATACCACTTGGGGATTTTTATTGAATGATCTTCGGAGACGCAAAAGGTACTCGATAAAGACTTTAATCTGGCTTATGCTTAGATGCATGTTTGAGATTAGTATTTTTTAGCGTAATGCTCCATATCAATGGAAATGCTACACATTTTTGAGGATGCTATGTAATGCAATGATGCATGTTTTGATGTTTTGTCTAGGAATAAAGGCAATTGTGAGCTGCCGAGGGAATATCAACCCTCCAAGAATTGAATACATTCATCTGGTCTTCATCAAAGAGATGATAGTCTGGACCCTGATAGGGGGGATTGTGGAATAGAAGTATGATCTTTCAATGATTAGCATCACTGGGGAAGTAACTCTTGGAGATTAACATTCATCTGGGATGGCAATCACGTTGCATAGAGTTCACGATTTCGATAGCTCTGGATTACGAGCTCTTGCATAAGAGGAATCGACAACATCTTCTGGCACAAGTGAGCTTTTGAATGTGATCTTGTCTGCGAAGCCGCTTTGCGATCTTCCGCGACGACTAAAGAGTGATAACATTTGAGGGCATACATATGCCATAGATAACTCTTATTGAGAGAAAGAAACCTTGTCATTGATCAAGCCCATGCACATGGTGCCCTTCGATAATTGAAAATGTAAAACAGAGACATAACAAATAATTCGCTACAGAGATCAACTGCTTCAATCGTTAATGTGGTGTACCAAATTCGAGTAACTTCGAATTATGCCACTACCGCTGGGCAATCGATGTTTTATATGCTAAGTTTATTAAAATATCGGACGCTTTTGCAAACAAAACAGCTTAAAAACATGAAAATAAGACAGACAAAATAATAGAAAACACATTGACGAAAGTAATTTTATTGATTGATTAGCCCGTAAATGAGCATTTACATCAAGAAGCAACTCGAAAAAGGCAATTGCTTATACATCAAAGTTAAAAGAAAAGGTGACAATAAAATCATGGATTTTGTCGAACTCAATCCTCCATGCTCTTCACAACTTCAACATTCCTCGATATCGAACCGTCAATGTAAAATGCTCCGATTAGATCGACCTCAATCTCTCGGATTATCAAGTTATTGTAAAAGTCGACCAAAACAGTGTCGTGCAGATTGTAGTCGTCGCTTTGAATCCCTAATTTTGCTCGACCGCCTTTCGGTTTTCAATCCACCGATACCTTTTTGCCCAAGCCGCCTTTCGTGTTTTCGACTGCCGGTGTACAATCTTTATATTTATCCCTAACTTTGCTCGAACCTCTTGGTTCGTCGGATGCCCTTATTTTGCTTAGCCACCAACCTAATGTGTCTTCTTTATGCGAAGTATTTTTGACTACATCCGCATTGATCGGGTGAGGGAAATCTTCTCCATCCATAGTTGCGAGCAACATAGCTCCTCCAGAGAAAACTTTCTTCACAACATACGGTCCTTCATAATTTGAGCCCACTTGCCCTAGGCCGGTACTATTGGGAGGCAAAATTCTTCAAGACAAGGTCACCATTTGAAATTCGAGGACACACTTTCTTGTCGAAAGCCCTTTTCATACGCTCGTATAGCTGTCCATGACAAATAGTCACAATCTTCTCGCCGATGAGATTCAATTGGTCAAGTCTGCTTTGAATACATTCACCATCGAAGTTGCACATCCGTTAAAATCCTTAAGGAAGGAATTTCAACTTATGTAGGACCGCCCATACCGTATACCAAGGAGAAGGAGTTGCCTCGCTGACGCATGTATTGAAGTGCGATAGCTGCAAGGCAAATGGCAACATCTCGTACAATCCTTGTAAGTGACAACCATCTTCTCGATAATCTTCTTGATATTTTTGTTTGCCGCCCACAAGACCATTCATTTTTGGACGGTATGGAGAAGAGTTATGATGTTTTATCTTGAAATCGTCGCACAACTCTTTCATCATTTTGTTGTTGAGATTCGAGCCGCTATCGAATGATCTTCTGGAACCCCATAGCGACAAATGATATTATGCTTGATGAAACGCTGTGACCACTTGTCTAGTGACACGAGCATAAGATGTGCCTCAACCCATTTGGTAAAGTAGTCAATGGCAACAAGGATGAATCGATGTCCATTAGAAGCGGTGGGCTTAATTTCTCCAATCATATCAATGCCCCACATTGCGAAGGCCATGGAGAAGTCAAAACATTCAATGAAGAAGGTGGCACATGCATCTTATCGTCAGAGATTTGACATTTGTAACATGTTTTAGCATGGTTGTAGCACTCTCCATGGTGGACCAATAATAGCTCGCCTCAAGATCTTCTTGGCCATGGTGTGTCCACTGAATGCGTCCCAAGGAACCTTCATGAATTTCTTCTATAATCTTATTTGCTTCGTGGTTCATCCACGATCCGAGCAAAACAGAGTCATAGTTCCTTTTGTACAACACACCGCCATTGAGGAAGAATTTGGCCAAGTACTTGCAGGCCTTCTTATCAACGATGGAGGCATCATCGTGGTATTCTTTCGCCTCGAGATACCTTTTGATGTCATAGAACCAAGGTTTTTCATCCGCTTCACCTTCTACTTCATAGCGTAACGCAGCTCATCCAACCTCATTATAGTGATAGACGGGCATCATTCGCCCATCCGACTTTAAACATGGATGACAGAGTAGCCAACGATCCGCCAAATTGTTCTCCTCCCTCGATGTGATCAAAAGTGATCTCGCCGAAATAAGGGATCAACTTCAAGACATGATCTCGATATGGAATCAAATTCGGTGGCGGTCTCCCAATCTCCATTGATTTGACTAATTACCAAAGCGGAATCTCCATACACCGCCAAGATTTTGATTCTCGATCAATGGTCGCTCAATCCCAAAATACAAGCTTCGACCGCCACATTATTGGTGCAATCAAAACAGATTCGCAAAGGAATGGAATATGAAACCGTTGAGAAGTGATAATGGCGCCAACGCCATTTCCTAATGCATTTGAGGCTCCATCGAATGCCATCGCCCACCGCGAGCCGTGCTCGGGTCCTCTTCGTGCCCCGAATGTTACAATCTATCGATATATATCCTCATCGTGGAACTCAAACTTCATCTACCGATAGTCATCATCTAACGGTTGTCGAGCGAGATAGTCCGCCACCACACTACCTTTGATAGCCTTCTCGTAGTGTATTGATATCATATTCGTCAGATCATTTGCCAACGGGCTATCCTTCCCGTGAGAGTGGCTTTCAAAGATATACTTTATCGGGTCCATTTTGGAGATCAAGAAAGTAGTGAGTCAACATGTACCGTCTCGAGTGCTTTGCTGCCCATGCGAGTGCACAACAAGTCTTTTCCAATAATGAATACCTCGATTCGCATTCGTGAACTTCTTGCTCAAATAGTATATGGCGGCTCTTTCGCTCCTCATCATGTTGACCGAGCACACAACCCATGGAATTCTCCAACACGGTCAAGTACATAATCAACGGTCTACCTTCCACCGTGAGAGAATTGAGGTTCTTGTAGGTACCTCTTTATACCCGAATGCCGCTCGACAATCATCGCTCCACCGGTCGGGATTCTTTCAACACTTGAAAATGGGCTCACAGTGGTCGTGAGATGAGAAATGAACCTAGCGATATAATTCAGTCTTCCCAAGAAACCCCGCACTTCCTTTTCTGTCCTTGGCTCTGGCATTTCTTGTATCGCTTTTATCTTTGCAGGGTCAACCTCGATCCCTTTCTTGCTCACAATAAAGCCTAAGAGTTTCCCTGATCTCATCCCAAAGGTGCACTTACTCAAGTTCAACCTCAGCCTGAACTTCCTCAACCTTTCGAATAATTTTAACAAGTGAACCAGGTGTTCTTCTTCTGTCTGGGATTGGCGATCATATCATCAACGTATACTTCAATCTCTTTATGCATCATATCGTGAAAGAGAGTGACCATAGCGCGCTGATATGTTGCCCCTGCGTTCTTCAAACCGAAAGGCATCACCTTGTAGCAGAAAGTTCCCCACGGTGTAATGAAAGTATTTTTCTCCATATCATTGGGCGCCATCTTAATCTGGTTGTAGCCAGAGAAACCATCCATGAAGGAGAATACTTTAGCTTGAGCAGTATTATCGACCAAAATGTCGGCGCGGAGAGGAAGTCATCCTGGGGCTAGCTGCTCGTATCCCTATAGTCAACGACATCCTTACCTTGCCGCCTTTCTTCGCACCGACAATGTTTGCAACCCATGGGGATAAGAAACAACTTTAGGAAACCCGCTTCCATTTGTTTCTCGAACTTCTTCTTTGATCTTTCTTGACATTTCGGATGTGTTCAAGCTTCGCTTACCGTGGCAGCCTCTTTGAGGGGCAACTCGTGCATAACGATATCAAGATTCAACCCGGCATATCTTCATAAGACCAAGCAAAGATGTCTACGTACTCATGTAGCATTTCGACAAGCTTTTGCTTAACTCCATCTTCCAATGCTGCCCAATCTTGACCTCCTTTCGAGCCCCTTCCCGATTAATCACTTAGATCCTCTGGTGCGGCCGGATGACCTTTTCTTCTTGCCTCAACATCCCGGCTAGTTCTTCGTAATTCACCTCTTCGGCTTCCTCTTCATTGATAAATCGGTTCGTTGAAATCATAATGAGCCACACGAATCATCGTCGACAAAATCCGGTCCGTCAAGGACCACATCTCGCTTGTTGGTAATTTTATTTTTATTATTATTTTTAATTAAGTTTTTTTAAAAAGAAAAGACAAAAGGTTTGTATAAAAAGTAAAATTTGATATTGTCACCTTTAAAAGAAATGAGTGAAGAAGAAAAACAAAGAGAGAAAAATTTGAATGCAAAAGGACGCCCTTCATTAATGATAAACTTGAAAGTTAAAAACATGGTGGCCCTACAAAGATGATCACTACGCCTTGGGCATAACGTAGGAATTATGGAATGACATAAAAAGTAAAATTACTCTTCAAAGCGAGTAACCACAAAGAACATCTTCAACGAGCCAATTTGAAAGCTCACGCCCCGAACGGGTAGATCCACTTGTCCACATCATAGTCACCATCCGCTTCCACCATCAATGGCATCAACATCTTCAACTGGATTCCACCTTTGACAAACTTGACAGAGGAGGCACCCTTTGCCCACCGGGTGGAGACGAGATCTTCATTCCGGAGCAAAACCCAAACCCTTCTTATCCGTCTGGTAGGAAGTTCTAGCACTCTTCCCCACCCTTCGTGATGTCCCGACTTGACAATAGCCCGAGCTCGCTTGTAGGATGCCATGGAGACTTCACCTTTTGCAAAGGGATCTTATCGACCGACACGCCTCAAAAGCTTGGCATGGAGTTTCGTGGATCTCTCCTTCAACTTCAACATATCGAAATTGCTCGATGACCGACGACATAATCTTCTTCACCATAAATGGTGACCACCTTTCCATTAATTAAGAACTTCAACTTTGGTGCAAGGTGGATGTCACAAGACCAGCCCCATGAATCCAGGGGCCCAAGCAAACAAAGAGAGGGATTAATATCCATGACGAAAAAGTTGCATCAAAATCTGGGCCTATCTTAATAGGCGTGTCCACCTCGCAACACCGACCTCTTCGACCCATCAAACGCCTTAACTATCAAATCATTGGTCTCAAAGACAACCCCTTCATAATCCAACTTCAAGAGAGTAGACTTCGAAGAACGTTGAGGATGATCCCGTGTCTACCAAAGACACGGATAAAGTAGTTCTCGCTATCTCCACGGAAACGTAGCGCTTTGTTATGCTTCCTTCCTCGAGGTAAATCAAGTCAAGAAACCGAGACCATTACTTGCCGTTGTTCACAATGCCTCCAAATTGGTTAACCGAGATTTGGGAACGAAAGACGCTCCCAACAATGCATCGAGCGCTGCGGTGAGGCTCGAATCCTCAACAGCTAAGATAGAAATCTTGGCGCTCCGAGCTGGTCGATTATCTTGTAATCGCCTTCTTTATATACCTCATCAATTCTTCAACATCTTTGGTCATTTCAGGCTCGTAATGTTTCGAACCTTGGTGCCGACTCACCCCAATCATGACTCCTTCCTTTGCTTTAGCCTTGGCCAAAGCTTCGGATTTTTCTCAACTAGATTGGGAGAGAAGATTCGCCCACTTGGTAATCCGACTTTCTTCCGCAATGTCATGCATCGCAGCTCAAATCTTCCAATCTTCTTTTCATCGACTTTCCTCCTTCAAAAGTCTCGCATTCACCCGCTGTCTTTGGCACACGGTAGTGACCACGACCTCACAATCCTTCAAGACGGAATGAGTCCCTCAAGAATCAAATCAATCTCGCCTCTCAACTTATCACAACCTTCAACTTGAATTAAGCATTGTTCACAACCATCATCACAACCGGGGAAATCTCCCTTCAACAATAATTGCTTCTTTATCCACCACAACGGAGTGGTCAAACCACTAACATCCATTATCAGGTTCAAACTTCCATCTTCGCAAATTGCATTAACAGCGTTCCCACCATGAGGAGGTAACGGGTGTTGAATGACATTAGGAGTGGGAGGAGGTCCAAAGTTGATTGCCTCGTTCAGTAAATTTCGCACCTTGTACTTGAAAGCATAGCTTCTCAATGGAATGCCCCGAGCATTAGAATGATAGAGATGGGCATTCGATTGAAGTACTTCGCGGTTATCGTGGTCAATCTTCAAATGGCGAATTCAATCATATTCGACTTTGCAATGGGCTAATACCTCCGCATAAGACATTGGCAAAGGGTCAAACTTCTTCATGGGTCTTATGGTATTGTCTCGAGCAACATCTTGTTTTGGAACACTAGCGGAATAGTTACAAGCAACTTGACGATTGAATTCTCGGCTTCTCCTTTCCTCTTCGCACATAAAGGCACTTGACTCACCTTCTTTCTTCTTCCGTAACCACCAAAAGCCTTCTTGGCGCCACCAACTTGATTCTTGTCAGACCAACATCTTGGATCTTTCCTAGCTTGATCCCCATCTCAACTCTTTCACCAAACATCACCATGTCGAAAGTACGGTCAAACCGCAAGAGGCATAGTACGCCCATCTAGTGTGCGGTAAACATTTCCACCATCTCTCGCTCCACCATAGGGGTTGAACTTTAGCAGCTACCCGCGCCACCTTGCGCTGCACTCTTGAAAGATTCGCTTTTCCGAGCTAGGTTGTGCAACCGGGTTCTCGAGGCGCCATATCGCTGTTAAAGCCATAGTGTTGAACAAAAGCTACAATCAACTCTCTCCAAGTTCGCACTGGAGCTATCAAGGCCCATATACCAATCCAATGGCCCATCACCAAACTATCTTGGAAAAATGCATCAAGAGCTTCTCATCCTTCGTATGCGCACATCCTCCCATAGTAATACCTCAAGTGAGTTTTAGGACAAGAGTTGCCCTTGTACTCAAAGCTCGAATTTTAAATTTTGGAGGAATCCTCACCTTGAACCAAACCCAAGTTGGACATGTCGAACCCCAAAACATCCCGATTCTCAAAGGCTTGCATGCGCCTCGAGCATCTTCAACTTCCTATCGCTTCGGTTGGTCCTCAACATTGGAAACCAATCTTCAAAGTTATCTTCATCATGCCGAGGAATCGAATCAATAGCCCTTCTTCCCGGTTGAGGCACCAACACAGTTCGACACGCGACGTGGGGGTAGGCGGAGGAGGAACCACCGCAGATGATCTGCTTGAGCAGTTCTCGCCGGCAAGATCAAGACCGGCGCTGACTTCCAAGCTAATTTCGCATAAAGCATTCCCATGAGCAACTTCTTCAAGAGTGACCACAAGCAGCCTCACAACCGTAGCTCTCAACCTCTTGTTGCGAGCCATGTTCAATTATCTCCATCAATTGCCCCATACGAGTATCCATTCTGTCCCTAGGGCGGCCATGTCGCTTCCATCTTCTCCATCGCTTCTTCAAGTTACTTGTCGGTAACGATGAACGACGAAACCCGTAGTCTCTCGTCTGTGGAGAAGAAAATCAACGCGTAAGTAAGATGACCGATCCAATACCCCGTTATGTATGATATGCTATGAGTATGCATGCATGCCCATGATATGTTTTTGTACATTTTATTTTCGGACTCTCAAGACTCGTTAGTTAACAATAAACATTAGAGAAAACCGATTAAACCGCAATTCAACGAAATCTCATAGAAACTCAAATTGTTAGTTGTGACTACAAGGTGTTCAAGCTCAAACAGAGCAATAAAATTCATACCGAATTTAAATCATTACAATAATAATTAGATAAGTGGCTAAAACTAGAAATGCTGTCCACGACGAGGCTTCAAATCTTAGTTTCCGCCTTTGAACTGTTTCACCGCCTCTTGACAGAGGAAGAGGAAATCACACAAGCAGGAGGTATCGGGTTGCCTTCGAGGTCTTCTAGGCCGACCTGAGTCTCCAAGGTACGCCAACAATCAAACGGTTACACATGTCAACCATTTCACTGCATTTCCAATAGAAATGCCCATTCTGCTCTTCTAGAAAGGACACTAGTTCATCCTTTTCATCTAACAGACGATTCACTTTTGATCTCATCAATCCAACCTTGGCATTGCTCTCTAAGGCTTTCGTAAGCATCCCTTTTACTATTTCTTTCTTCCTCGTAATGTTCAATTTCTAACTTTTCACTAATTCGATTGCTTCCACCCCAGCGATGCACTTCTTCTTTGCGCTTATCTCATTCTCTAGCATTTTATTGGTTCGCTAGAAGCTTCTAATTTTGAAATCTTTGCTTCGAGACGTGCTTTCAATGCTCTTTCTTCAACGGCCTTTTCTTCATCTAGATAAGCCTCGGCCCTTTGATGTCGAGGCCTTCAGCTTGTCGACGGAGGTCCCTTGCCCCACTTGCAGACTCCTCAAGTTCTCGTAACATCTCATCGAGCTCTTCATCCTTTTCATTCTGTATTCTTCTCCCTCTAATTCTTCTTTCACCTCCTTGAGGTTAGCCTCCAAATTTTCAGCTCGAGAAAATGCGCGAATTAGAGCCTTGTAGCCCAACCTTCCTCCTCCATCTTTTCGATAATTTCAAGCCTCATATTCTCCTCTATTGGCACATGAGTGATTACCGGTTCAGATGATCAAAGGGTACCTCCACAAAGTAAGGCAGCTTGATTTCTTGACTCTCTATCACCCATCGGCGATAAGACCTTCCATCGATTCCGCCTCTTGATTAACTCTCGCCTCCCTATGGATTTGACCCAAGCTCTTCGGATCTTCAATACTGCTATGTCCTTTTACCAAGCTCGTACAATGAAACTTTCCAAGTGCTCGTGCCTTGGTCTGCTTTTCCATCGGATACCCCAATTGTCTTGTTGCAAGTCTTGGGTTATAATTGATGCAACCCATAGACCCAATCAAAGGAACATTAGAATATCCACCACAGTGAGTGATAACATCAACGAATCCCCAACTTGGAGAATGCCACATCACACCATCGGCTGTTAGTGAAGCCAATTTTTGAGACCAAGATAAGTTTCTCAGGATCTTCCCCCACGGTCCACTTTGAGGAATATGAGAAGTCAACCATAAATACAAAGAAGGGACAACACGTAACCACCCTCGCTTCTTCGGATGTCTCTCATGGAGATGGTAAATAACATCACCAACAAAGGCAGAACAGGTTCTTCGACATGAATATGCCAATAGCAGACGGGCTCAAGTAACCAATTTCATTAGTTGGAAACAAGACCACCCCAAAGATGAGCAAAGCAAGTATGGAGCTGAAAGTCGGCCAATCGTCTTGTACACTCAAACTTAACAACTTATCTTCCAAATTTTGCCGCAGAATACCTTTGTCTCAGAATCCAAGGTGCCACCTCCTTACAGAAGAAACAAAGCAAAGAGCTACCTTAGCCTTATCGAGGTCTTCCCTATGTTGAGAAAAGGGGTGTCGTCCTTCAAAGGCCAATTAAGGATTCTCTCGAACTCTTCAATTGTAGGAACAAGCTGAAAGTCTTGGAATGTGAAGCATCGAAGAGGAGGATCATAGTACTTTGCCGAGCAATCAAAGCTTCCATGTCCACATTGGTAGTCAAAAGATCTAGGATGTTCCCAAATCTTTTCCCAAAATAAGCCTCATCGACAGAGGAATTCTTTCACTTTGAGTTATCGCCTTCCCAACTTCAGCTTCTTTGAATTTGAGACATGGAACGATCTTCACAGCTTGATTCATTCTTCCTTTCGCCATCGCACCAACAAAATCTGAAGGTTCCCCGAAAATAAAAGTTATATGCTAAATGGTTTTGTGCAAATGTATGCAATGCATGTTGCAAATTAAATAGAACTGTTCATAGGATCGGCCGGTCATGGTTTCGACGCTCACCCAACGATTCCCTGTAAGGCTAATCTTATGTTTTTGCTAAATGTTTGGGGTTCAGATCCCTTTACAAACACTATCATCGCGAGAGGCCTACGTGGCGATAGTATTTGTAAAAGTATACCCCAAGAAACGGCTTTAACAGATGCTCTAAATCCAACATTTGAGCGCTTGGTCTCTGTTAGACAACATGAACAAACTTAGAGTTATAGGTCATTTGTCCAAAGATTGATGTCCAGCTAACGCTGGCCAACAACCTCCTTAAAACAACCAACTCTAAGCCGGAGTCTTCGCCGGGCCAACAAGACAATGGAGTCAAGTGGACCTAGGCTACGCAACCCTCTATTCCTAAAAGGTGACCTAGAAGCTCGGTAGTGGGCTTATCTATGTAACAATGCCCATGAATTCCCATCACAATAATATATCAATAAAATAATATACAAAGTATAGAGGAAAATAAGCAAATAAATAATAGATAGGCTTAAAGAAGAAAGCGATAAACAAACACACAAACATGCGAAGAACTAAACTAGGGTTGACTCGCTTAGTCAAAAAGATTTTAAAAGAGTCCCCAGTGAAGTCGCCAACCGAAGCAACTCGATTTTCAAAAAAAAAATCATTTAAAATGAATTTTCAAAACGGTGAAATCGCCACCTAATTTTATTTGTTCTAAAAAGAACGGGGAAATATAGATAAAACCCACAAAATCGGATAAGGCGGTCTACAAGACCAAAAGAGGATGGATTCGGGAGTCGGTTACGCAAGAGGAAGGTATTAGCACCCTTACGCCCATCGATCGATGGGACCCATTTAGTTCAAAATGTGTTTGTGTGTGTGTATCGCTTATTTCTAAATTATGAATAAATAGAAAGAAAATGGATTTGTTTGTTATTATTTTGAGTTTGACACGTTTCAAACCGCTGCCTCACGATTCCTCGCAATGGGAAAGTCAAACTCGTAGTTCTTGTTGAAAATGTCTTGGATTGGTTGTGTTGATTTTAATTGAAATGTTTTTGATTTTTGATAATCGATATGAGCGAAAAAGGATTTGGATGAGTTGAATTGATTTTAATTGTAGATGACAAGTACCAAAACGTTGAGGTCCTCTAACGATTTAATACTCGAGATTGGTGATTGAGGTCAACCGATCTTCTCTCATCCAAAATCTTTATTATGAAAGGAGTGAGGTGAAACAAAGTTCACTTGTTATTATGTTACGGATAAAGTATTTAAGTCATTGTTACCTCTAATGACCCAAATATTTTATATTTTAATTAAATCGTCGGGCGAACCTCTAACAATTTAATTAAATTCCATATCACTATGTTTTTTTTGTTTTTTTGGAAAAAATTGATTTAGAAAACAAATTCAATTAATTAATTTAATTTGAAAGTGTTTTAGATGTTCAAGTGTATGGAATAAAGTATTCGAGTCATTGGGTTTCCCTCTAATGGCCCAAATACTTTACATTTTTAATTAAATCGTTGGGCGAACCTCTAACAATTTAATTAAGTACCATAACACTATCTTGAAAAATTGCGGCGTTGGACGTAGAGAAATGATATTTCGGGTTATGGTTAACCAAGTATATGGACTTGATTAATCATGAGACCCTGGTGCATGGGGATTGGTTATATGGACCAATTATTTTTCGGGTTATGATTAATCAAGGCAACGAGGGCCTTAATTAACCTCGTGAGGATGGCCATGCCCATCCCCAACCATGAGACCCTTAGAGAATTTGGTGTGGGTAACCAAAAATAAGAGAGAGAGCGGAGTGTGCAATCGCGAAATAAACATGCAAGCGGACAATGTAATAGCGAAAAATAAAAGAAAATAAATTAACACACAATACAAATCGGAATTTAAATAATTATTAGTATAGATATTCTTTTATTTGATAAAAAATCAACTATCAATTTAATTGATTGTTCAACAAATAAAAAACTACCATATGCCAAATATTATTTAATACATCATTATAAAAAAAACTTGCATAGTAATTGAATTTTAAAAAAAAGAAAAGTTCAGGAATGGGCCTGTTTGAAGCTTTAAGCTGGAGGGTGTGAGTAGCAACCGAGCCCAAGCCCAAAAGTGTGCCGGATCTGTAGAAGCTCCATGGAGGCATGCCGTGGTCCACCATTCGATCGCCGGATCCGGATTGGCGATCCGATGGTTGATGGCGTGAGAGTGCAAGATAGATACCATGGGCATACACACACCGATTCGAACAGATTAAATGTGGTGACAAGTGTCACCACCTGAACTAACCAACAAGACTAAACATTCCTACAACTAATATCCTCCTAAATTCATTTTTATACTATAAATAAAAGAACTAAACTAAATAAGTTAAACTAATACTAAGATTAATAATGTTTTTATTCAAAAAAAACTAAAATCGCTTTTTTAACTAAAACTAATATATTTTATAAACTAAAAAAAATTACATTTTATAAAAATGAAAGAAAAATCGGTTTTCTCTTCTGTTAACTAAAAAAAGTTTTACTTAACCTAAGTTATGTTTTAATTTATACTGGTAGTATAAGAAAACTAAACTAAATCTTATAATAAAAAAACTTACAATAAACTAAAACTAAGTTATTTAAAATATAAAAGAAATTGACAAAAGGGGAAAGAACCGTCCACCTCATTTTTCACGATCTCACTCGACTCACTTCGTTTCCTCTTGAAACCCTAAACGCCGCTCCTCTCTCTCGACCCGATCTCGCCGCTTGCATGTCTCCGTTCTCACCGATTCTCTCATCGGCGCCACATCGCTCCTCAAGAGCGATCTTACTGCTCCGCTCGTTTTCACGCGATCTCTCATCTCTCTCGTCTGCTCATCCTCGCCGCGATCTTTCATCTCTCTCACTGGACTCATCGTTACTCTCGCGATTTATTACTCTCTTCTACCAGTTACGCTATTACTGTTATTTGATTTATGAAACAAACATTCTAATGGTTGTATTTTAACAGATTTGGTGATGGAAAAGAGGAAACTGATAAACCCTAACCCTAAGGGGTGACAGCGATGGTGATGACGGTAACGATGTGAAAAACGTAAAATAGAAGTGAGGAAGGGAGAAGGATGGCGACACAGTGTTCGCAACCTCCTCCTTCCGATGCTGAACCGGTATTACCTTTCGAATTTCTTCCTTTTGGCTATTTTCGAATTTCTGAAGGGGGTTTTAGTTGGGAAATGATGATTTTGAATGTTTGTTTTGATTGTTCTATGCCTATGCTTTGATATTCTGGGTTTTGGATTGCTGTTCTTGGTTGCTATGTCGCTCGCTTTTCAATGTCGTTTGGGATTAGGGTTTTTAGTGAACAGTGGCTCGCTTGATTATCGTGTATTCATTGCTTTTATAATGTCCTCTATTAGGTTTCGATACCGCTTTTTGGGATAGGGCCTTTGAAAACAAAAACGCAAAACCGGGCTTAGGTATTATGTTTTGATCCGTTAGTTTGAAAACAAAAGTGCCTTTGAGTTTTTTTTGTGTACGGACTTAACAGCTTGATAAGATGGGCCAAAACCAAACCGACACCGGCTGTTTGTAATGTATTTTCCGATTCATGGGACAGACCGTATTCTCTCGATTTTAGGACAAGATTGTACTTGCAAAGGGCAATGATGATTGAACACACCCCCTTTGTGAACCAACATGAGTTGTGATTTGCAAAAGGGTGGTTTTTGAATCATGAATGATAAACAATACTCAAAGTAAACTGATCCCGATTATTTCCTAATGATGAGATAAATGACGAGATAAGGAACTTAATTTGAAGCTTTGTTTGCTGTCCGTTATTACTAATTATCTCTTTTGTTGTTTTCATGGACGCGAGCAACGGCACGAACTTGGAACAGTGGTGAAGGGAGGTTGAAGATGGAGCAAGAAGCTTAATCCAAAGAATTCAACAAGACCTCAATAGAAAAGAGTTTAGACATGACATTTGTAATATTTGCTTGTATAGTAAAATAGGATTAGGATAGAAGTTTGGGAATTTTGTAATGTCACAAATACTTGAATTATAATTTAGGATTCCAAAGATTTTGTAAAGAAACGAATTATTGAATAATAATATGAATTTCGATACAAAACTTTGTGAATTCTAATGTGGTATTGTGAAACTTTGTAAAATTGAAAAGAATGTGAAAAGGTTAGAGTTATGTGACAAAAGGTTTGAAACTTGCAAAGTTTTCTTTGAAAATTAATGGCCCAAAACTTGCACCATGTTCATGCACGAGTTTAGGATAGCATAAACAAAACGAGTTCTTGATTTTGAAACTTAACACATCACTAATGCAATTTCTTGTCATAATACTTGTAGCTATTATTTGAAACCACACTTACCGAACTAAAATGAATGGTTTATATTCGATATGGTGAAGTATCGACTAAAGTGCATATTTAATTCCAAAATCAAACCAAATCATAAATCTCGTACACAAGTAAAGACATGGTTGCTAAACATAACTTCAAGTATGCTTCGATTCGTTTTAGAGATAAACGGTCTTGAGAAACACCATGAGTGAAAAATTTGAACATCCGAGAAAACAACCTTCGAACACGCTCAACTCTTTAAATCCTCCTTCCAACTCAACAAAGCATCAAATATACAATAGGACAGCTCTGAACTTGTAATCTAAAGAAAAACCCCAAACATCCAAACTGCCTTTGCCATTCCCAAATTCCGGGTTGGTCAAAACAAGGGAACACCTTCTAAATCTTGTAACATGATTACCTTAAGCCGATCCAAACCCTAAGAACCCAGAACCAAAAACATCAATGCACATATGTGCAACAACGGGTAGCTCCCAAACACAAAATGATACGAGTTTGAAATCCGACCGCCTCCAAGAATGATGCAGATGTGATGGGCGAATGAATGTCTAAAGTGAGTGACCCAATGGAAACATATGCAAAATGAATGCAAAGCCTAAGCCAGGTAATAATTGATATAGGGAGGGCAAATTTTAGGGTGCAACAACCTTGAACATAGATGACATAGTAGCCAATGCATCTGCCAACTGATTCTCTTCTCGTGGAATGTGATCAAAAGTAATCTCTTCGAAGTAGGGGATTAAAAATTAGAACATGCTCTCGATATGGAATGAGATTCGGATGCTTCGTATCCCACTCTCCCTTTATCTGACTGATCACTAAAGCTGAGTCTCCATACACTTGCAAGAACTTGATTCTTAAGTCAATAGCATCTTTGATACCCATGATGCACGCTTCGTATTCGTCCATGTTGTTAGTGCAACTGAAACATAATCCGGCAAAGGAGTATGTCCGTCATAGGGCTCCATCAAAACCATGGTCCATCGGATCCTTGTTCGTGTCCTTCGTCCGTCCCGGTTCTTCACAATCAAGAATTAACAAAACATCTTCGCCTTGAAATTCAAACCGCATAGACGATAGTCATCTACGGCTTGATGAGCCAAATGATCGCTACTATACTTCCTTTGATCGCTTCGAGAAGTATATTGATGTCGATCGGTCAAGATCATTTTCCATCTTGCTATTCTTCCGAGAGAGCCGGTTTCTCAAATATGTATTTTATCGGATCCATCCTAGAAATCAACAAGGTAGTGAGCCAACATATACTGCCTTAGTCGGCGAGAAGCCAAGTTAAAGCGCTGTAAGTTTTCTCGAGCCGTGAGTATCTTGTTTCACAAATGGTAAACTTTTGCTAAGGTAGTATATTGCATACTCTTTTCGACTGCACTCGCCATGTTGCCCCAACACACACCCCATTGAGTTCTCTAATCACAAATACATGATAAGAGGTCTTCCTTCGTGCATGCATCAAGATAGGAGGATTCTGTAGGTACTCCTTGATTTTGTCAAAAGCGATCTGGCAATCGTCGTTCCATTCCACTACTTGATCTTTCTTCAGCAACTTGGAGATTGGCTCACAAGTAGCAGTTAGATGTGCAATGAATCTGGCATTGTAGTTCAATCAGCCCAAGAAACCTCTAACTTCCTTCTCGGTGCGGGGAGCTAGCATTTCTTGAATAGCTTTAACCTTGGCGGGGTCAACTTCAATACCTTTACCACTGACAACAAACCCTAAGAGCTTACCGGATCTGACTCCAAAGGTGCACTTGTTAGGATTAAGTCTTAGTTTGTACTTCTTCAGTCTATCAAATAGTTTCCGTAAATGGTCGAGGTGTTCTTCTTCTGTCTGTGATCGAGCTATCATTTCATCAATGTAAACCTCTATCTCGTGATGAATCATGTCATGAAATAATGCTACCATAGCACGCTGATAAGTGGCGTCCGCATTCTTCAGTCCGAACGGCATAACCTTGTAACAAAAAGTGCCCCACTGTGTAACAAAAGTAGTCTTCTCCATGTCTTCAGGAGCCATTTTGATATGATTGTAAGCGGAGAAACCATCCATGAAGGAGAAAACCTTATGTTGAGCGGTGTTGTCAACCAAAACATCAATATGAGGAAGTGGGAAATCGTCTTTCGGACTCGCTTTGTTCAAATCTCTGTAATCCACACACATTCGTACTTTACCATCCTTCTTAGGTACGGGTACCACGTTAGCAACCCACTGTGGATAACAAGTAACGGCTAAGAAACCGGCATTGAACTGCTTCATAACTTCAACTTTGATTTTCTCAGACATCTCAAGGCGCATACTACGAACCTTCTGTTTCACTGGAAGAAAACCTTCTTTCGTCGGTAATCGGTGTACTACAATGTCAATGTCTAAACCTAGCATGTCTTCGTATGACCAAGCAAAAACTTCAATATAGTCTCGTAGCATCTGAACCAATCTTTCTTTGACACTATTCTCAAGACCCGCTCGTATCTTGATTTCTTTTTTGTCTTCATCAGTACCCAAATTCACAACCTCAACTGACTCTTCATGTGGCTGTATAACTCGATCTTCTTGCTGTAGCAATCTGACAAGTTCTCCTGGCACTTCACAATCTTCCTCACCTTCTTCTTCGGCTTGGTAGATCGGATTATCGAAGTCATATTTAGCAATAGCATAGCTGTTATTAACGAGATTCGGAGTGATTCTGCAGTGTATCACGTGGGTGTGTGTAAGAACACACAGCTTTTTGAAGGGGTGATAAAGTAAAAAGAAAGAAAACAACATTTAAATGCAAAAGTCCAACGATTTTATTGAATGAAAATATGCAAATGACAGATAATAACCCTCACAAACGAGCCATGATGCCCCGGCCAAGGCACTAGGCTTTAAAGTTTATTGTTCAAAGCATAGAAAACGAAAAGCAAAACAGAAAACAAGAGAAATTACTCCTGTCTAAAGGAGATTGGTATGACATCTTCAGTCTTCCAATTGCAAAGTCTGTTGTCGGGAGTTGGGAAGATCCATTTGCTGATGTCCAAATCGTTGTCGTTGTCTTCTATAGCATGGACTCCATCTTTGCTGATGCGGAAAGGAAATTGGCCAGCACGTTCGCGGCGTATCATCTTCTGACCTTTGATAGTGAAGCCTAAACCAGTCTTGTCAGATTTGAAAGGAAGATCAGGGAGCTGACCCCAAATAATACTACCTCTTTCTTCAACTGCAGCTTGAGCATCCTTCAGCGAGGCCATCCTAGGCGGAACTTGTGTAACTTCAGGAGTGACAGGAGAGTCAACAGGCATGACCCTTGGAACTGTTTCGAAAGCTTGACAAGGAGTTTCGAAGAATTCACCTTCCTTCTCGAGATATCGGAATGACTGTAGATGACTGACCATGTATTCCTCTTCACCGTATACTATAACAACCTTCCCTTTCGCTGGGTACTTCAGCTTCTGATGCAAGGTAGAGGTAACAGGGCCTGCCCCATGTATCCAAGGGCGTCCAAGTAGGCAAGAGTAAGCTGGACGGATGTCCATGACAAAGAAAGTGGAGTCAAAAGTCTAGGAACCGACTTTAACAGGCAGAATGAGCTCTCCAAGTACTGTTCATTTAGAACCATCAAAAGCTCTCACAATTATGTCACTGGGCTTTAGGACGAATCCTTCAACATCAAGTCGGTCGAAAGCATTTTTCGGTAGGATATTCAGAGCAACCGATATCTACCAAAACATGAGACAACGTAACTCCCTTGCATTCAACAGAGATGTGCAAGGCTTTGTTATGTTTCTTTCCTGCAGGAGTTAAATCAGCATCAGAGAAGCCTAGGCCGTTGTTGGCAGCCAGGCTAGCAATACAAACTTCAAATTGATCGGTAGTAGTGTCTTGCAGTACGTGAGCATTCTTCAGAAACTTCACCAAGGCTTTAGCATGAGCCTCAGAGCACAAGAGCAGAGCAAGCATGGAGATCTTGGATGGAGTATGTCCCAATTGTTCCACAACATTGTAGTCACTCTTCTTGATGATCTTCATAATTTCCTCCATCTCTTGTTTGGAGGTGTCTTCAGCAACTTCCTTTGGTACTTCTGTAGGAGCAGGACGAGTTACTGGCTCTTTCCCTCTAGTCTCGGGAACTGGTTCAATAGCTGGAATGCGAGCTGGAGTCGCAGTATCTTTTGAAGGAGAGATCTCTGGAGAGAACACCCTTCCGGTTCTGGTCACCTTACTTGATCCGGTGATGTTGTCGATGTAAAGAATAGTAGCTTCAACTGTAAGATCTTCAATGGTCAGAGGGTCTTGCTTGACGCCATGATAATAAACTTCAGCTCCATAGTTCCAAGGTATAACTTTGTCAGAGGAATATGGAACTGGTCTGGGAGAAGTAATGATGAGAGGTGCCACTCTAGGCACAGGATCAGCAGAGGAAATCCTTATTGTGTTAACATCAGCATAGTCTTCTAGGAAATCGTCACCCCATCCGGTTGCCTTAACATATTCAATAAGAATCTTGTAGCTCTCAGGAACAGTATACTTCACCATGTAATTAAACTTCCCACTTGGATGCCCCAAGGTATCCCACACTTCTGGTACAGTTTCGCTCACATCTTCGATCTTGAGTTTCTTAGACATGTCTTCACACAGATTCTCCACAGGCGATGGCTTCAGAAATAGTACTTCGCGGTTATCCATCATGCACTGAATACATCTTCTCAACCAAGCACAACCGTCAGGCGTAGATGGGTACCAACGACAATTCTCTGGGCATCCTGGATTGACACCGGCTTGCAGCAAATTCTTCTTAACAGTCATCAGAGGAATGGTCAAGTCATCTATATTGAAAACATAAGAGTTCTCGCCAATAACATTGGAACTTTTGTCATGGTTAGGCATAGGCGCGTTGATCACATTCGGAGTCTCAACAGGAGGATCAAACTCAATCTGTTTAGCTTCAATCATATCTTGAATCTTGTTCTTCAGAGCCCAACAGTTGTCAGTGTCGTGCCCTGGGCTGTTGGAGTGGTAAGCACACTTAGCATTAGGATTGTATCTCGGAGAGGAAGTGTTGATGTTTTGAGGAGGATCCCTCAAGGTAATCAGCTCTGCTTTCAACATGTGTTGCAAGGCTTGCGACAATGGCATGTTGATATTCGTAAACTGTTTTCTTGGCGCATTCTGGTTGCACGCGGTGTCTCGCTGAGGTTGTGCTGATGTAGGATTGGAGATCACAACAGCCCCCACAGATTGAGCACGGTCGGTCTTAGCTCGACTTTTCTGACTATACACAGCATTAGCTTCTTTCTTGCCACCAAAAGATCTCTTCGCAGCATTTGATGACGACTCTACCTGAATCTTTCCGCTCTTGATACCAGCTTCAATGTGCTCTCCTATCAATATCAGCTCGGTGAATCCAGATGAAGAGTTTCCAATCAAATGATTGAAGAATGGGCCTGTCAGTGTTCCCATAAACATATCAACCAACTCCCTATTGGACAAGGGTGGTTGAACTCTGCCTGCTTGATCTCTCTATTTCTGAGCATACTCTTTGAACTTCTCATCACGACCCATAGACATGCTCTGTAGTTGCATGCGAGTGGGTGCCAATTCAGCATTGTACTCATATTGCCTGTAGAAAGCATCTTCTAAGTCACTCCAAGTACGGATATGGTTACTCTCTAACTGATAATACCACTCCAATTGAGTTCCGGACAAACTCTCTTGGAAATAATGCATCCACAACTTTCTGTCATCAGTGTGGGGGTTGATCTTCTGAACATAGGACTTCAAATGCAGCTTCGGACAAGAAATGCCATCATACTTGGAAAAAGTAGGAACCTTGAACTTGGGAGGAATCACCACACCAGGGACAAGACTCAGATCATCAAAATTCAGCCCTGACATCTTCAAATTTTCCACAACATTTAGACGGTCTTCAAGTTGCTTGTATTTGTCATCCTCATAAGAGTACTGATCATTCTCATAATCTTCTTCCTTCTTCTCAGGCTCACGTTGGTCGTCTTCTTTGCCCTTGACACTTCCCTCAGTCTTGACACTCCCTTCTGAGAACTCTATCCGGCTGACCACTTTAGGACCACCTTTGTGACGTCTTCCCATGTTGAGAACACCAATGACCTTCTTCTTTTTGTTGATGAGCTTCTTCAGATCTTCTTGGCCTTGGACCAAGCTAGTGAACATCTCTTGGAACTGAGCATTCTGAGCCTGAAGATCTTTGACAGTCTGTTCAAGAGCCATTTCTGCTAAAATAAATAGCGAGAAAATGAGAAAACCAATCTTCAATGTACCTGTTATGAGATGTTATGCCATGATATGCGATGTTTATGCAAATGCAATGCAATGTTTTCAAGGACCTTAGGAATTTAAATTTGTTAAACAAGCATGAACAAACATTTATTAGTTCTCTTTTTTATTCTTTTTCTTTTTAAGTACAAAAGATAGTTCAGAAAAATAAAATAAAAGAACAAAATCCTAAAGCTCTAAGTCTCCCATGGGCGCTTCCTCTTGGTGTCGAGGTAGGCATTGATGTTGCGCTCCTCGTGAAGTAGCTTGGTCAACTCTAGTACCTTCTTCTCGCTTGCATAGCACTGCGCTTCGAATGTATCCCTTTCTTCTTTTAGTTGAATCCAGGTTCTCTTCAAGTCTTCAAAATCAGTAGGCATGTCGGGATGGAGAACGGTATAGGATTCGTCACCTATAGCAACAGGTTCCATAATTACTGGAAAAATAGGCGTGAATGGTATCATGAGGTTTTGAGCTCGAGCTCGCACCCATTTGAGGTAAGGTTCTCAAGGAATGGAGTTTTGGTGCCCCAAAGTCTTGGTATCAGTATTCTTTACCATGCCCCAAGCGTGCATGAACCTTTGCTGGTAATTCTGGAGATCGTGGTTGTAATCGAACACAATATCTTAGAGAAGCATATCATGAGGACAATCTCTTCGAGCATAACCAAACTGACGTAGAGCTAGATAAGGGTTGTAAGTGATACCTCCCCTTATGCCAAGGAATGGTACATTAGGGAATTCTCCACAACGCTCAATGAATGTGAAATCCTTTTGAGAAAAGAGACACTAACGGATATCTGAATGAGAGAGTGACATCAGTCTTTGAGACCACTTCAATCTTTGCTCGTTCTTCAATACTGATTGAGGAAGGTGCGAAATAAATCACCTGGAAAGTAACGGTATACAACACATGAGAGTTCCTTGTCTTTTGATGGTATGAGTATGGAGAGAATGTAGGATGTCTCCAAGTAAAGTAGGCACTGGATTACGGGTGAGGAATATCTTGATGGCGTTGATATCAATGAATTGATCCGAGTTAGGGAATAGAACCAAACAATAGATTAGCAAGGCCACAATGTCTTCAAATGCATGGAAACTCATAGCTTTGAGGAATTCTCGGGCTTTCTTAATCAGGAACTTAGCAAGTAAACCCTTAACTCCACTTCTTGTTTCCCAATTGGTTTCAATGTCTGAGTGCTTTAGATGTAGCGCTGATGCAATGTCTTCGTACCGAGGAACCTTTTCTAAACCGGTGAATGGCATCTGATCAAGAATAGGTATCCCAAGTAGCTTAGAGAACTCTTCCAAGGTAGAAACCAACTGATAATTTGGGAATGTAAAGCAATGGTGTTTTGGATCGAAGAACTGGAATAGGACATGCATCATATCTTCTTCAAAACCAGAGATAACCAAGTCAAGCAGATAACCATGTATTTTGATGAACTGAGCATGATCGGGAATCTCTGAAACCAATTCTTTGAGGTGAGAAGGTATACCCATGAAGTTGATTCGGATAGTCTTTCTAGAAGCCATAATCCCTACAAAACAGAGCAAAGATAAATCCCTAGGTCCTTGAAATAGTTAGAAATGACATGCAATGTGATGATGTCATGATGTCATGTTTAACGAGCACAAACAATTCACACAATGGCCCTAGGTTTCAGGCTTGCATGAGGTATAGGTGTTTACCCTACCAAAAGTTTGAGTTGGTTCATCCTGTCGTATAATAGTAACCGGGTTCTAGGAATCTCATATCATTGATCTTTCTCAGAGGCGCTTATTTCAATACGACTACCAAGTGGTCAATCGAAAATATCCCAAAAGTCCGATCTTAATGAGCGTAGCATCGAGTATCAACCAACCTTAGTCTCACCAAAATCGCCATCTCACTACCTTCTAATGGCCAAGATGGGTCAATTAAGGTTCTAAAAGTTTAGTTAGTGCTGATGACACCACGCAGAAGCCAAATACTATCCTCAACTTGGAAATGAAGAGTATCAAGACATCCAAAGTGTCACACTAACGTAGCCATCATGTTGACTGCTTTACATACGCCTAACGGTCGCGACGATCTATTCCTACTTACCTAAAGGAAACCTGGATCCGGGTGTAGGATCCCCCACAAATATATAATACCCAAGCAACTCTTAAAGATAAAGCAAGCAAGTCAAACAGAAAACAGTAAAAGTGATCTAGAAATCCCTAAGGCATTCTCTCTTTAGGGTGTCTCCCCGGCAGAGTCGCCAGTTCTATAATACGTGAACCGACTTTGAGATTTTTGTATCGCAATGTTATGATAGCAAGAGTCGCCACCGACTTTTCTTTTATCCAATTAAGGGAAGGTGAAAAGAACAGGAAAAGACCTTCGTTAGATTTTGAGTAAGGGATAAGGTTATGAAAAGGGAAGGTATTAGCACCCCTTTCCATCCGTAGTTATCTACGGGCTCTTAGTTGCTCTTAGATCATTTTTAAAAGTGCTTTCTGTGTGTTTCACAAAAATGTTTTGAAAAAAGGCATTTCGCTTTGACTTTGTAATGATTCATGTAGGAATGTATACAAAGTGTTCGGAAATGTTTTGTTTGAAAAGAGTTTGAACTTTGACAAAAGTGTGTGGTGTGAAAATTATTTTGATAGAGCAAGCAACTAAAAGTCTTATTACCTACTCAGAATGGTCTTTTTTTTGTTATTTTACTTTCCTTTAGAATAGCGCTATCCATACCATTAATTGGTAGGTAACCCTATTCGTTGGATGTAAGAGGGACATTCGAAGGGACATCGGATGGTCATAGAAGGAAACTTGTAGGAAGTATCCTAGCACATTCGAAGGGACGATCATCACTTTTCGTAGGCAACAATCGAGGGACGAGATCATGTTTTCGTAGGCGACATCGTGGGCCTATGATCTTTGTATCGAAGGGAAAATGATGATATATTTGTAGGCAACGGTGCTAGGATACCTCTACGTTCGAGGGACTTGACCATTTGTATTCGTAAAGGCAACGAGAGAGAATTACCCTAAGGGGTGCATGTGTGAAAAGAGTGTGTTGAATTCAGATATGTTATCTTGCAATTAGAAGTGATCTATGTCCATTTTTATCTTGCCATACACGCCTAATTACTAGCAGTTTATAGGGTGCGGAAAATAAATTGCAGAAAGTAAAGTGCAGAAAAATAAAGTCCTACGCTATTAAAAACAATTAAAAGTCAATATAATGGTTAATTAACAACTAATTAAAATATGCATGCAAAAATATTAATTTTAATGTCAAAAATTAAATAAACATTTTTCTGATTAAAATGCAAAAGGAAAATATTTTTGTGATTTTTTAAATGCATGAAAAAAATATTTGAAGACTAATTAAATTGAATGAAAAATATTAAGAAAAATAAGAAATAGAAAAAGTTAGTTTTCAAGCAAGTAAAAAGAAAGTGTCACAGCCAGGGATCGAACTCACGCCCTTTGCAGAAATCCACTAACACGTTGCCAACTGAGTTAGGCTGCTTTGGTGTTAGGAATCTGGAATCAGTGGTTTATATGCGCAAACGTGTCATGATTCTGGAATTTCAAAGCACAGTCAACGCGGGGGCCCGGATTGTAATGGATGGACGAATTAGAACGCGAAGAAGCGCCACGCATGCCTCGCCGGTCTCCGTTCCAATCAATGACGCCGAAGCCCTAGCTCCAGTCGTCTTCTCCGGATAGCTAAAACTTCAAACCTGCAAAATAACAAAAATAAACGGCAAAGGGATACCCTACCCCCTAATTCGACCATTGCTAGTTCAATGGTGGTGTTAGTTTTGCCTGAATGTTCCTGGATAAGCCGGTTCGAAGCTAACAGTTCAAGAAACCCTAAACATGGCAAAACGCGATTTGGACGTTCAAGCTTATGAACGATGGCCCAGATCCTGTCTATGATGTCTCATGATCACATTAGAACGGTTAGTTTCGATTAAAACACACAGATATTAAAAATTCGAATTCAAGAAAAATATGATTATGTATGTTCATATATGGCTCGATTCAAGCAGTTTCAACCATGGATAATGATGTGTACTTACTCCAAATTACCTCAGGAACACAATGGAGTGATTGAGAGTGGCTGAAAGTGGCTGGAAACAAGAATTCGATTTTGCCAAGTTTTGAGAAAAATTTGAGAAAATAGGGTTGCTTCAAAGGGCTAGGGTTTCGTCCTTGGTCTTTGTGAATGTGTTGTGTATTTATAGAGTGAAGGATTGAAGCAAAAACAATCAAAAAAGATATCCTCTTCAATGCAAAATAATTTCTCTTTCAAATCAAATCTTTTCAAAATTTGATTTTTCCTTCCTAGCAAGAGCTAGCACGAATTTGGCAAGTTGTATGGGCTTCCTTGGTCCTCAAGCTTGATAAAAAACCAACCCAACTTAAATTATACCTTGTTTTCATATTTTATTTAATTTAAATTTGGTTTAAATGCTTTTAAATTCAAAAATAAATCAAAAAAACAGAAGGTGGTCGTGGCAAGGCATCAAGTGGTCACAAATAATATTATGATCAAGTTTGGATCATAAAATTATAGGCCCATTTGGAAAAAATTGGATTTTGTCAGATATTTTCCTTTGTGCAATTCTTCAAAAATGCCCAACTTGTACAAGGTGTATTTTGCTCAATTTTCAACATTTTTGAGTGTTCTTGGACTTTTTAGAAAGCTCTAGATGTCCTCTAAACAACCTCTTTGGGTTTACTCAATTGGAGTTTCCATTGTCAATAACACTTCAATACAAAAAGTTGACTTTTTGTTGACTTTGAAAAGGACCTGTAATGTTTTGATCCATATCTTCAAAATGAAGCATTTTCTGACCATGCTTGTGAGACATGAAGTTGTAGAGAATTGAATTCTCTTCAAAATGAGAGGTGGTGGAAAAATTTCTAATAAAGTATGATAAAGTTATGCTCAGTCAAAGTTTAGTTGACTTTTCTCTTGAAAACCCTAATTTGGAAAGTTTGACTTTTGATCAAATCTTGAGTTTTCTTGATGAATCATGATCAACCCTTGATAAAAGGATGAATGTCACTTCAAAATATGGATGTTGACCAAAAATCATGAAGTTTGACTGTATGTTGACTACAGTTGACTTTTTGTCCAATACAATTGAGTTTCAACCATCTGAGCAATTGTCTGAGGAAACTTGACTTGTAAGGCTTGAAACTTGACATGGAGATTCTTTGAAGCATATGAGGAGGCATGATGACCATTGGAGATGTTGGAAATCCATTTTGATCTGATAATTGCCAAACCCTAGTTAGGGTTGACTGTCTAGGAGAGGGTTTGTCTAATCAACCCTTGAGGAATCCTTGAGCATGGATATGTGAAATGTCTTGAGGAGTAGGAGGGCAAATTTTGGGGTATGACAGCTGCCCCTGTTCAATCTTCTTGTACTGGAAACGCTAGATTGGCATGCGTGCCTTTCGTGACCTGGAGGTAGAAGATGATTGAACACTCGAGTACTATTGAATATTTGCACTCGCTGTTGATTGATGATACGGGAATGGGATTATAGATGCCATTTGGAGAAGCTGGAGACTTCGCTGGGGAATGAGTCATACGTTAGACTCAAGACCGTCGCTTGAATAGGAGAATCGTCGGAGATGGGCTTAAGATGCCATCCGGAGAGAGAGTCGTACGTTAGACTTCGTGCTCGTCGTTGAATGAAGTTATTGGTTTGTATTGGTTTTTAACCAAATATGCAACATTCTGAAAGTGGAGAGATGTCGACAAATAGTCGGAGATGGGCTTAAGATGCCATCCAAGGCAACTGAGTCGCCGCACTGTAGTTGTTGTTGATAATAAGAGAGTGTCGAATTCGCTTTGATTATTCTCGAGGGATAATAGTCGCGTAATGTGGATAGCTTCCCTCAGCCGGTGTTGATCCAATGCCTGTTGTCGGAGGACAACCTGGGTGATCGTTCAAATAGTTTTCCCGTCTTGTTTCGGGTATTAATCCTGGATCTGTTGTCGGAGGACAGCTTGGGGCGGTCGATTAGATAGTTTTCCCGTCTTGCTTCGAGTATTTATCTTGGACCTGTTTGTTTCAGAAGTGATTTTCACCTGTTTTGGGGAAAACAAAAGAAACTTTGGTAGAATATAGTTAGTCTTATGCAGGTTATGATGCATGATGTAATATGTATGAATGATATATGCACAAGTTATGACTTTTATGAATAATATATGAATGATAGATGTTGTGGTATTTCAAAACATATCCATCTTGAAGAAGATGTGGATATTTTGCTTGGGGATTAAATGGATGAAAAACCTGCTATAGAAAGATATCCTAGATTCCTCCGATGCACTATCTGACCATGTTTCGAGTCTGGATATTGCTGTTGCCGGGGGAATGATGATCGCTGAGAGATATTCTGCTGGGGGTAGATATCTCTGCTGGAGATGAACCGTCACTGCTCTGAGACTGATGTAACATGGCTCAGCCGGTTGGGATCACTGCTCGGGGACTAACGTGATGTAGCTTGGAATGTCTAGACTAGTGGAGGAAAATGTGTACTCCACCGGGGAAGGTTTGTAGTGAACGATACCTCTGTGGGGATTATGCTCTGCAGGGGAACACATTGGTGACTTTCGTCGTCATCTCAATTCCTAGAGCCTGTAGTAATTATCCTTGTTCGTTCACTTTTCGCATGTTTGTGAACAGATGTTTATTGTCAAATGCATATAATCATTCAAAGAAAACGTTGGACTTTATGCAAACAACAATAGTGAAAATTGTAATGAGAAAGAACTTGTATTGATTTGAAAGGTGGTGTATGGCCAAGTAGTTTGTACACAAGAAAAGTAAAAAGCTATGCGGAAACAATCTCGTTAAGTTCCAACTATGCTAGTACTCATATATTTCGACTATCTCATCTCCTTGCTGTCAGTAGAAAGTGAGTGAATTGATTTTCGCCATTTGAATCTTGAATGCTGATAGTAGTAGTCTGTAGGTAGGTGATCTGAACGAGACATAGCCGTACGCTTAAATCCCTAACTTTTTCCTAGACCGCCCTTTCGGTTTTCGCCCACCGATACCTTTTTGCCCAAGCCGCCTTTGTAGGTTTTCGACTTGTCGGGTGTACATGTTTTCTATATATCCTTAACTTTTGCCCGAACCTTTTGGTTCTCCAGGATGCCCTTATTTTTTCCTAGGTCATTCGACCTAGCGGGTCTCGTTTATGCGTAGTATTTTTTGACTATGTATGCTCACAGGGTGTGGGCAGTCTTCACCATCCATGGTGCTAAGTATCATAGCTCACCGAAAAATATCGTTTGACTACAAATGGTCCTCGAGGTGGGAGTCCATTTGCCCCTGGGATCACCTTGTGGAAGAATGATGCGCTTGACTACTAGGTCACCGACTTGGTAGACTCGGTGCTTGACTTTCTTGTTAAATGCTCTGATCATTCGTTTCTGATAGATCTGTCCATGGCAGATGGATGCGAGCCGTTTCTCATCAATCAAGTTAATCTGGTCAACGCAAGTCTGGATCCATTCGTCTTCGCCTAGCTTTGCGTCCTGGAGGACTCTGGTTGAGGGTATCTGAACCTCAATTGGTAGGACTGGAAGAATTAGAAGAATTGGCCCTAGATCGACGCATTCTGAGGGTAAATGGTAAATACTTGAAGAAATACAAGCCTATTCTTCAAGAAATCTCAATTTTGACTACGTAAAGTCTGTGTGTCAAACTTGTTCTTGCAGGAAAAACCTTATTAAAATGACTTTTAGGGATTTGGAAACTCAAGTGTCGTAACTCAAGTCCCAAGCTTATGATTGTCTTGCTTATCCCGACGGCGGGAGCCCTATTTATACCATTCCTTCCTTGAAGCTATATTTTCCTTCTCAGAACGGCTCACCCATTAATCATGGCCTTGAAGGCAAGGAGTTAGTTGTTACAATTGTAATCATTCACTAGTAACGCCCTCATAAAGACTCTAGGAACTCTTCATCTTCAAACGCCTATTCAATCGCTCATACTGGAGTACCGCCGAGCTACACCGGACCTAGGCCGTCCTCATGTCTTTTCCCGAGATCCAAGTCGACATAGATCTCTCTTTGATGGTCGAGACCTATCTCGATCCTTCCATCCGTGCATCCATCTCACGAGGATTTTGTGCATGATCATAAGCCCCTTGGTCGCCGGGTTTTAAGCTTTTGAACTGGTCACCAAATAGTTTGAACCCTTAATCCCTTAGCTAGATGTGTTACATTTTCAAACTTTTCAAAAGCGTGACACGTGACCCACGTGACACCAGTCCAACGGTCACTCAGATATATTTTGCATGATTGCCCTATAATAGGAAAACCCGATTTCACGCCACCCTTTCCTCCTACTCATTATATTTCACTTAATTGCTCTCCAGAAATCTTTCACAAATCTCCAAATCCCATCACGCTCTTGCCGGCCGCTACACATCCTTTCAATGATCGATCATCAAACCTGTGTATCCTCTTTCCCTACATTGCTTTTTGTTTCATTCTAAACATGGTCATCATTAGGGAATGCGATGATTTTGGTCGCAAAATCCACTTAGGAAACGAAGAACTAAAACCCCTGCTTGAGGAATGCATGCGTAGATGAGCAATGCTCAAAGAATAACTCGACTAAAGAGAGTCATGATAGGGTTTGCACCAAGTCTTTACTCTCGATAGTGATTCTCGACCGACTCTTCGTGTCGGTGGAGCTTATAATGGAAACCAACTGTCTGATCAAAGGAGAAGTCAGAGGCTTTAAACGGAGCCTAATACAAGATGAAGAAATCTGCCTACGCTCTTAAGGAATGTCTGTCTACAGAGACGAAGATGACGTGATTCGAGTCTTGTGAGTCTGGGGAAAGTGTCTGCATGATCCGTCTCAAGAGGTCAAACCGAGTGGTTTTACTTTTACATCGGGGTGATCGAGGAGTTTGACATTCAATTTCTTCTCCGACTTCGAGACCGATATCCTTCGCATTATTAACCTTGCTCCTCCTAACTCCGCCCCAATAGTTGGGGCTTCATCCGGCCTCAAATAATATGCCGAGCCCTATCTATAACCCCACCATTGGTCTGTTTTTCCTTCTTCAATAAAAAGCAAGCTCGAAACTGGTTGCCATCACGACATCCCAAAAGAAGTTTCCTCAAGCCTACACCTCCAATTTCATACAAAGAACGCTTCCTCCGAGTTAGATGTGGGTCCTTGCCTATTATTTATGGCACAATGGGCATCATAAGTTCTCTTTATTGGACTTGTGATCCGCTTCTATTTCTCGGTTTTGACTATGATAGCCCGAGCGATTCCGAGATCCTTTCCTAGAAATTCGGACTCCTTCGCACCGATCCGGTCAAGGATCTACTTGCTTATTCTCGAGGAAGTCCTCGACTTCCTAGGTAAGCTTTTTTCATTTAGCTTTATTCCATTTTTCTTTATTTGTATGTTTACTCCTTGTTTCATTTTCCATGCATAAAATGACCGATATGTCAATGAAAGAACAAGAAGTTGATGGTCGTTGCTCGCGCTGCCTGGATGGACGCCGAGGACCCTCCGAGTCCAAATCCATTTGGCCGGATCGAAGTGCGAATCCAAGAAAAGAAAATGTCATGACCCGAACCCCGCCTCCGAAATAATCATTCTCTCTCGCTTCCCACTCGCGCGCCTCAGAACCAAAACCAGCCCCCGAGCCTATTCCAAAAAAGCTGAAGACCGTTATGGGGAATGAGACCAACTCGCACCGGGCCATCTCCAATTTGTTAAAGGACACCGGAGGCAGCCATGATCATGCTCTTCGAAAATCGCCGGCTACCGACTTTGACGGCCAAGTTTCAGATGATCATCTCAATGCCACAACCGATGTGAACAAACCGACTAGTCTAGGCTCGCAGCAGATCACTAAACAACTGAGCTCATACCGATGAGGTGTGTCGACTTCCACCAAGTTTGTTCGAGTCCGTGACCGTGTGGAGAAGAAAAGACCGATCCGAGGTAGAGGTCAAAAGGTTAGTCGACAACGAGCGCTCTTCTCAATGCCAACAATGCATTCAAGAACAAACTCTCGAAGGCCGATGACATCACAAGCCTCAAGAGAAGAATCTGCGAAAACGGATAAAGACCTTGGAAGATGAGCTTGTGATGTCCATCAAGTTCCGTGATTTCAAAATCATGCTCCAAGTCAAGGAAGCATCAAGAAATCCTGATGGGTATGTTTGATGCCGGGACTTATTGATCGTGCCAAAGCTCAAGTCAATCGCTATACCCCGACATAGATATCTTGAGGTTGATTACTTCAAGACCATTGTAGATGGGAAGTCTGGAGGTTGATGAAGATGATAGTGAGACCACTATTAGCGAAGAAAACGCTAAGGTGGGTGCCGACTCCGCCGACCCCAACCCCGACTTCTTCTTTGTTTCCATAGTTAGTCATCCCTTTTGTGGATGCATTCAGATTTTGAATATTCGCCCGCTTATGCAATTTGCTTTGAATATTCGCCTTTTGGTGGCTACTTTAACCGCTCAATTCTCATATTAATTTTGCCTAGTTAAGAACTTTTATGTAGTATTTATGAGCCCCCAAGCCACGTGGATGCAACAAGCAATCCTAGTGGTTTTTGAAAAACACCTAACATTTGTTCAGAATTCCCACACGATTTCCAATCCCGATTCGCCGAGACTGGAGAAAGTGTTAAGGAACCGCTAGATGCAACTTCAGCGAAAATGTTTTTATTCCATATGTTAAGGAACCGAGTTTTAGCATCACGCCGCCAACGGTTCAGAGCCTTCTGCCGAGGTTGACCAAGGAGTATTCCACGTGGGAACAGAGCCTTTCCGTGACTGAAAGACGATCCTTAGACTGAGCTTAGCAGCACGTTGCCATAGGGTTCAGAGCCTCAAGCGAGGTTGACCAAGGAGTATTCCACGTGGGAACAGTAGCCTTTCCGTGATCGAAAGATTTATCCAGACCGAGCTTAGCAAAGACGTCGCCATAGGGTTCGTGAGCTCAAGCGAGGTTGACCAAGGAGTATTCCACGTGGGAACAGAGCCTTTCCTTGACTGAAAGACGATCCTTAGACCGAGCTTAGCATCACGTCGCCATAGGGTTCAGAGCCTCAAGCGAGGTTGACCAAGGAGTATTCCACGGGGAACAGAGCCTTTCCGTGATCGAAGACGATCTCTAGACCGAGCTTAGCAAAGACGTCGCCATTGCTCGCTAATAATCGAGCGTCGCAACATAATTTCATTAGATAGATGCCTCATTAAAACTCCTGGCCCTTGCCTAGGGAAAAGAGTACACCAATTATTTTTACATGAATATATTTAATAAAATAAACTTAAGACTTGCACATTCCAAGTCCTTGGCACTCGATCCGTCCAACGCTCTAAAATTTATAGGTCTGCTTTGCAACTCTTCCGAGACTCAATGTGGTCTCTCCTGGGCCTGGGATCCGCTATACCCCAAAATTTGCCCTCCATCTACTCAAGAGATTTCATACATCTATGCTAAGGATTCCTCAAGAGTTTATCGACAACCTCTCCTAGACAATCAACCCAAATTAGGGTTTGGTATCTCTCAAGTCAAGATGAACTTCCAACATCTCCAATGGTCTTCATGCTCCACATATGTTTCAAAGATTCTCCATGTCAAGTTTCAAGCCTCAAGTCAAGTTTCCTCATAATTGCTCGATGGTTGAAAATCAACAGATTGGACAAAAGTCAATTGTGGTCAACATACAATAAACTTCATAATTTTTGGTCAACATCCTCATTTTGAAGTTACATTCATCATTTGATCAAGGGTTGATCATGATTCATCAAGAAAACTCAAGATTTGCTCAAAAGTCAAACTTTCTAAATTAGGGTTTCTAGGTGAAAAGTCAATGTAACTTTGATCGATCATAACTTTCTCTTAAATTTTTCCACCACCTCTTGTTATGAAGGAAATTCAATTCTCTACAACTTCATGTCTCACAAGAATGTCCAAAAAATGCTTCATTTGAAAGGTATGGCTCAAAACATTACAGGTCATTTTCAAAGTCAACAAAAAGTCAACTTTTTATTTTGAAGATATATTGAGCATGGTAACTCCAATTGAGATGAGACCAAGAAGGTTGGTTAGAGGACTCTTAGAGCTTTCCAAAAAGTCCAAGAACACTCAAAAATGTGGAAAATTGAGCAAGATACACTATTCGGAAGTTGGGCAATTTGGACAATGCACAAAAGGACATTTTGGTCAAATTGCAAAATTTTCCAAATGGGCCTATAATCTTTTGATCCAAACTTGTTCATGACATTATTCTTGACCCATAAATGCTTGGAATTGGTAATTTTCTATTTTTATGATTTATATTTGAATTTTATAACATTTAATTCAAAAATAAATTGTATAAAATATGAAAACTAAATGTTTTTTCAAAAGGGCTGATTTTATATCTTCCTTAATGCCCAAGAAAGCCCACAACAATTGCCAAATTCGTGCTAAGCCTTTACATGGAAGGAAAATCAAATTTTTTCCAAAATTTCATTTGTTTTAAATGGAAAATATTTGCACAATCAATGTCCAATCTTTTTTGCTTGCTTTTGCCATCCCAATTGCTTCTATAAATACCCAGCAGTGTGTACAAGCCAGAGGACGAAACCCTAACCCTTAAAACTACCCAAACTCTTGCAAATTTTTTCAAGATTCTTGAAAAATCGAATTTTAAAATCCAGCCATATTCAGCCTTCAAACATCACCCATCGCTAAGGAGGTTCCCAAAGAATCAAACATATCTTGCTCAAGCCCAAGTTGCCCGCATCGTGCTTAAGCTCTCACCTGTTTGATTTTCTCAAATCGATTTGTGTTGATCATGCATTATTAACTATTTTCGTGTGTTTATTTGTGATCGGAGGTTCATTAGAACGCATTAGATGCATTACATAAGCTTGGACGTGAGAAACACAATATGCCATAGGGCTCGTTGAGCCTGCTCGATCGAACCTGTCGCATAAGCGCTTTTAGAGGAAACCAATATCACCAATGGACTGTAGGGTCCGATTTAGGGGTAGGGTACTTAGAACTATTTATCTTGGCGATTTTTCCAGCTTTAGTGGTTGCTCATTGAGAAGACGACCGGAGCTAGGCCCGCTAGCTCCGCGCTGTTGACTCGAGTAGACTCGCAGCCTTGCGTGGCGCCATGCGTCGATTCGCCTCATCCAAACAGGACCCCACCATGCCGATCGTGGTATGACCTCTCCGTATGGCGACGCTGCATTGCTATCATCCCAACGCTTCGATCCATAACATGTATACACACTGGCGTGGTGGTTAAGATACCCCGCTCCCGCATGCTCCAAAGGGTCATCGGGCCTCGATCCACTCTGCAGCCGCTTTTGCTTTTCTCAAACTTCACTCTTTTTCTATTTTTCATATTTTCTATATTATTTAATATTTTGCATTATATTTTAATTTCTTATCATATTTTTATTTATGCATTAAAAATTGTCAAAAATAATTTTCCTTTTGCATTTATTTTCAGAAAATCTTTATTTAATTTAATAAATTAAAAAACATATTTTTGCATGCATACTTATTTTTATTTATAATTTTGCATTTAAATCACTTTTAATTCATTTTTAATTATTAAATTGCATCTAAAAAATCCCAAAAAATTATGTTAGCATATTTATACTATTTCCAGCATGTAATAATTTTCTCATATAAAAATTTACATTTTTCTAACATTTTTCTCTTATTTCGATTTCATCATATTTTCATTCTCTTCTGCTGTGTTCTTCCAATTCGGACGCTTTCTTCACTATTTCATTTTATTTTCCAATAATGTAACTGTATATGGGATGTAATAGTTTAATTTAGGATTTTATTTTCCGCATTTTAAATTATGTATCCGCCTAAAGCCTTGTAATAGCGTGAGACATTTACCTTCCGCACTTTACATTCCGCATTTTAATTTCCGCACCCTATAAATTGCTAGTAATTAGCGTGTATGGCAAGACTAAAATTGAACATAGCCCACTAATTTTCAAGATAAAATATTCTCAAATCGACACACTTCTTTCACACACACTTTTTAGGTAATTCTCTCGCTGCCTTTGCGAATTCAAAATGGTCATGTCCCTCGAACGTAGAGGTATTCTAGCACCGCTGCCTTCCAAACAAATCATCATAGTCCCTTCGATACAAAGATCATAAGACCCACAATGTCGCCACGAATACATGATCTTGACCTCGATTGTCGCCTACAAAATGATGATAGTCCTTCGAATGTGCTATGATACTTCCTACAAGTTGCTTTCTATGACCATCCGATGTCCCTTCGAATGTCCCGCTTACATCCAACGAATGGAGCTACCTACTAACTAATGGTATGGCTAGCTATTCTAAAGGAATGTAGAAGTATAACCAAACAACCAATTTCGAGTGGGTAATAAGTCTTTAGTTGCTTGCTCATCAAATACTTTTCACACCACACTTTTTTCAAAGTTCAAACTCTTTTCATAACAAAACATTTCCGAACACTTTGTATACACCCTACATGAGTCATTACAAAGTCAAAGCGAAATGCCTTTTTCAAAACATCTTTGTCAAACACACAGTAAAGCAATTTTAAAAAGTGATCTAGAGTAACTAAGAGTCTGAGATAACTACGGATGGAAAGGGTGCTAATACCTTCCTTTTCATAACCATTCTCCAACTTTAATCTAACGAAGGTCTTTTTCTTACTTTTACCTTCCTTAATTGGATAAAATAAAATTCGGTGGCGACTCTTGCTATCCACATTTGGATACAAAAATCCTACAAAGTCGCTCACCGTATCACGTAATCAACTACTGGGAATTTCCCTAAAAGAGAGAATTGCCTTAGGATTTTAGATCATTTTTACTGCTTTTTGTTTGACTTATGTTTATCTTTAAGGGTTGCTTGGGTATTATATTGTTGGGGATCCTACACCCGATCCTTTCCTTTAGGTGGCATTAGATCATCGCGACCGCTAGACGTATAACTAAACGGTCAACATGATGGCTACGTTAGCGTGACACTTGGTTGTCCCGATACTTTCATTCCAAGTTGAAGATAGTATTTGGCTTCTGCGTGGTGTCATCAAGCGCTAACTAAACTTTTAGAACCTTAATTGACCCATCTTAGCCATTAAGGTAGTGAGATACGCTTTGTAGACCGAGGTTGGTTGATACTCGATGCTACGCCTATTGAGATTAGACTTTGGGACATTTTCGATCGACCACTTGGCCGTCGTATTGAAATAAGCGCCTACGAGAAAGATCTCTGATGTGAGATTCCTAGAACCCTTACATTATTATAGGACAGGATGAACCAACTCAAACTTTTGTAGGGTAATCACCTATACCTCATGCAAGCCTTAAACATAGGCTCATTGTGTGAATTGCTTGTGTGTGCTAAACATGACATCATGACATCATTTGCATTGTATATCATTTCTAACTATTTCAAGGACCTAGGATTTATCTTGCTTTTGTAGGGATTATGGCTTCTAGAAAGACTATCTGAATCAACTTCATGGGTATCCCTTCTCACTCAAAGAATTGGTTTCGTAAATTCTCATCATGCTCAGTTCATCAAAAGACATGGTTATCTACTTGATTTGGTTATTCCGGTTTTGAAGAAGATATGATGCATGTCCTATTCCGCTTGATCCGAAACACCATTGTTTCACATTTGCATTATCATTGGTTCCTACCTTGAAGAGTTCTAAGTTACTTGGATACCTATTCTGACCAAATGCCATTCACCGGTTTAGAAAAGGTTCCAAGTTCGAAGACATCGCATCCGCCTTACATTTAAGCGCCTTGACATTGAAGCCAATTGGGAAACTAGAAGTGGAGTTAAAGGTTTACTTTCCAAGTTCTTAATCAAGAAAGCCCGAGAATTCCTCAAAGTTATGAGTTTCCATGCATTTGAAGACATTGTGGCCTTGCTAATTTATGGTTTGATTCTATTTCCTAACTCGGATCAATTCATAGATGTCAACACCATCAAGCTGTTCCTTACCCGCAATCCGCGCCTACTTTACTTGGAGACATCCTACATTCTCTCCACACTCGTACTACTAAGAGACAAGGAACTCTCATGTGTTGTGTACCGTTACTTTCAAGGTGGTTTATTTCGCACCTTCCTCAATCAGTTTTGAAGAATGAACAAAGGATGAAGTGGTCTCAAAGGTTGATGTCACTCTCTCATTCAGATATCCGTTGGAGCCTTTTCTCTCAAAAGGACTTCACATTCATTGCTGGAGAATTCCTAACCACTACTTGGTATAAGGGGAGGTATTACTTATAACCCTTCTCTAGCTCTACGTCAGTTTGGTTTTGCTCGAAGAGATGGTCCACATGATATGCTTCTCCAAGATGTTGTGTTCGACTACAACCACGATCTCCAGAATTACCGACGAAGGTTCATACATGCTTGGGGCATGGTAAAGAAGACTGATACCAAGACTTTGGGGCACCCGAACTCCATTCCTTGGGAACCTTACCTCAAATGGGTGCGAGCTCGAGCTCAAAACCTCATGATGCCATTCACTGCTTCTACCAAGAATTATGGAACCCTGCTATAGGTGACGACCCTATACTGCTCTCCATCCCGACATGCCACGATTTTGAAGACTTGAAGAGATCCTGGATTCAGCTTAAAGAAGAAAGGGATACCTTTGAAGCTCAATGTTATGCAAGCGAGAAGAAAGTGTTAGAGTTGACCAAGCTACTTCACGAGGAGCGAAACATCAACGCTTACATCGGCACCAAGAGGAAGCGCCCATGGGAGACTTAGAGCTTTAGGATGTTTATGTTTTCTTTTATTGTTTTGAACTATCTTGTACTTAAAAGAAAAAGAATGATAAGAAGAGTACTAATAAATGTTTGTTCATTGCTTGTTTAACAAATTTAAATCTCTAAGGTCCTTGAAAACATTGCATTGCATTCACATAAACATTGCATATCATAGCATAACATTGCATCACTGTACATTGAAGATTGGTTTTCATTTACTCGCTATTTATTTTAGCGTAAATGGCTCTTGAACAATCACAAAGATCTCAAGCTCGAATGCCTGGGCCACAGATGTTCACCAGCTTGGTCCAAGGCCAAGAAGATTTGAAGAAGCTCATCAACAAAGGAAGGTTGTTGGTCTCCTCAACATGGGAAGACGCTACAAAGGTGGTCCCTAGGTGGTCCCCGCTGAGCTCTCTCAAGGAAGTGTCCCACCGGGAGGAAAGTAACAAGGGTGATGGTGAAGGCAACAAATTGGGAGTCAAGAAGAACTATGATGATGTCCGCTGAATTTTGATGATCCGAGTCTGCCTCGTGTTGTGATTCCCAAGTTCAAAGTTCCCACTTTTGCTAAGTATATGATATGCTTGCCCAAAGCTGCATTTGAAGTCCTATGTCCGTAAGATCAATCCCCACACCGATGATGTAAAGTTGGATGCACTATTTTCAAGAGAGTTTGTCCGAACCCAGCTTGGAATGGTACTATCAGCTAGAGAATGACCGTATCCGTATTTGGAGTGATTTAGCGATGCTTTCTACAGACAAGATGAGTACAATGTTGAATTGACACCCACCGCATGCAACTACAAAGCATGTCTATGGGTCGTGATGAGAAGTTCAAGGAGTATGCTGTGTGGAGAGATCTAGCAGTGAGAGTTCAACCACCCTTGTCCAGGGAGTTGGTTGATATGTTTATGGGGACACCGATCGCCCATTCTTCAATCATCCGATTGAAACTCTTCACCGGATTCACCGAAATATTGACAAAGCAGCGATCAAGCGGTATCAAGAGTGGAAAGATTCAAATAGAGACATCTTCAAATGCGCAAGAGATCCTTTGGTGGTAAGAAAGAAACTAATGTCAGGTATGGTCGGTGCCGAGCCAAGACCGACCGTGCTCAATCTGTGGGGCAGTTAGATCTCCAATCCTACATCAGACAACTCAACGAGACAACGCGAATCCGTAACACGCCACGAAGACAAGCATTTAAGATCAACATGCCTTTGTCGCAAGCCTTGCAACACATGTTGAAAGCAGAGTCGATTACCTTGAGGGATCCTCCTCGTAATGTCAACACTTCCTCTCCGAATACAATCCTAATGCTAAGTGTGCTTACCATTCCAATAGCCCAGGACATATAATCGATGATTGTTGGCTCAAGAACAAAATTCAAGATATGATTGAAGCTAAGCATTGAGTTTGACCTCCGCTGAGACCGAATGTGATCAACGCACCTATGCCTAACCATGACAAGAGTTCCAATGTTGTTGGCGATGATACTTATGTTTTCAACAGATGACTTGACCATTCCTCCTCCGATGACCGTTAAGAAGAATTTGTTGCAAGCCGGTGTCAATCCAGATGCCCAGAGAATTGTCGTTGGTGCCCATCCGCACCGATGGTTGTGCTTGGTTGAGAAGACGTTCAAAGGCATGATGGATAACCGTGAGATACTATTTCGAAACCACCGCGAAGCCGTGAAGAAATGTCTAAGTTGAAGATTGACAATGTGAACGAACTGCACCATCTGTGTGGGATACCTTGGGCAGCCAAGTGGAAAATATGATTACATGGTGAAGTACACTGTCTCGATAGTTACAAGATTCCTATTGAAGATGTTATGACCGATGGGGTGACGATTTCGTAAGACTATGCCGATGTTAACACAATAAGGATTTCCTCCGCTGACTCGTGCCTAGAGTGGCACTCTCATTATCACTTCTCCAAGACCAGCTCCATATTCCTCTCGACAAAGCTATCCCTTGGAACTATGGAGTCGATGTTTACTATCATGGCGCAAGCAAGACCCTCGACCATTGAAGATCTTATAGTTGAAGCTACCATTCTCGACATTGACAACATCACGGATCAAGTAAGGTAACCCGAACCGAAGGTATTCTCTCCGTATATCTCTCCTCCAAAAGACACCGCGACCAACTCGCATTCCACTATTCAACCCACTCCCAAGCTAGAGGGAAAGAACCAAAGGGCTCATCCCGCTCAACCGTAGTACCAAAGGAAGTTATCAAGACACCTCAAACGAGAAATGGAGGAAATTCTCAAGATTATCAAGAAGAGTGACTACAAAGTTGTGGAACAGGGACAGACTCCACCAAAATCTCCATGCTTGCTCGCTTTTGTGCTCCGAGGCTCATGCTAACGCTCTGGTGAAGTTTTCTCAAGAATGCTCACGTGCCGCAAGACACTACCACCGATCAATTCGAAGTTTGTATTGCTAGCCTCTGCCAACAACGGCCTAGGCTCTCGTCGATTTGACCGCCGAAGAAACACAACAAAGCCTTGCACATCTCTGTTGAATGGTGGGGCACTACGTTATCTCATGTTTTGTGGATACCGTTCCCATTTCAATATCCTTCCAAGACCATGGACGCTTGATGTCGACATATTTAGACGATGACGATGGAGATATTATTTTGAGATTAGAATACACCCGTGAAAGGGAAGGTCATGATGATGAAGAAGAGAGGAAGGACAATATTTCCAAATATTCCGATACCTTGAGATGGAGGTGAATTGAACTGGGTCAAGCTTTTGAAACAATCCCCGTAGTCATGCCCGCTGACTCTCCCGCTACCCTAAAGTTGCAAGTTCCGCTTAGGATGGCTCACGAAAGATGCCTGTCACTGCTGAAGAAAGAGGTACTGCTTGGGGCAGCCTCCCATCTTCCTTTCAAATTTGACAAGATCGGTTTAGGCTTCACCATCAAGGGTCAAGATGATACGCTTTAACGTGCCGCCAACTTCCTTTCCGCAGACGCCGTGAGTGGAATTCATGCTATAGACGACGACGATTTACTCGACATCGCAAGTGGATCTTCCCAACTCCGGATAAAGGCTCAAAGAATTGGAAGACCAAGACGCTATACCAATCTCCTTTAGTCGAGTAATTGTTTTGTTTTTTTTGCTTTTCGTATTTTATGTTTTGAACAATAAACTTTGAAAGCCTAGTGCCCACTCATCATGGCTCGTTTGTAGGTTATTATCCGTCGTTTGCGTATTTTCATTCAATAAATCGCTGGACTTTTGCATTCAATTGTTTGTTTTCTTTCTTTACTTTATCACCCTTCAAAAGCTATGTGTTTCTTACACACACCCACGTGATACACCGCAATCACTCCGAATCGTTAATAACTATGCTAGTGCTAAATATGATTTTGATAATCCGATCTACCAAGCCGAAGATGAAAGTGAGGATCGAAGTGCTGTGGAGAACTTGCCGTGATCGCTATAAAGAAGAAGAGCGAGTTATACAGCAATACCGAAGAGCAAGTTGAGGTTGTGAATTTGGGCATCGACGAAGATGTAAAAGAGATCAAGATAGGAGCGTATTCTGAGAACAGTTGTTAAAGAAAAATTGGTTAGATGCTACGAGACTATATTGAGGTTTTGCTTATCATAATGAAGACATGCCTAAGGTTGAACATTGATATCGTGGGTACACCGATCGATAAAAAGAAGGTTTTCTCCCAAAGAAATGTAGGTTCGCCAGATGAGTCCCGAGATGTCGAAAAGATCCCGCCAAAGTTAAAGCTATTCAAGAGATGCCGCCCCCGACCGAGAAAGAAGCGAGGTTTTCACGATTAAACTACATTGCCGTATTCATTGCACATCTAATCGCTACTTGAGCCAATCTTCAAGTTACTAAAGAAAGATCAAGTAGTGGAATGGAACGACGATTGCCGACGCTTTTGACAAAATCAAGGAGTACCTACAATCCTCCTATCCGATGTCGCTCGGAAGGAAGACCTTCTATCATGTACTTGACAAAGGTTAGAGAACTCAATGGGTGTGTGTTGGGGCAACATGACGAGTCCGGGTCGAAGAGCATGCAATATACTACCTTAGCAAAAGTTTACCGATCAGGAAACAAGATACCACAAATTGAGAAAACTTGCAACGCTTTGGCTGCTCGGCCGACTAAGACAAAGATATGTTGACTCACACTACCTGTTGATTTCCAAGATGGATCCGATAAAATACATCTTTGAGAAACCAGCCTCTTCCTAAGAATAGCAAGATGGAAAATGATCTTGGCCGAATATGACATCCAAGACACTTCAAAAAGCGATCAAAGGAAGTGTAGTAGCTCATTTGGCTCACCAGTCGATGACTATCAGTCTATGCAATTCGAATTCCAAATGAAGATGTTTTACTAGTTACTGACATAAGAACCAAGCCTGCATTTAAGGACTCAACAAGGATCCCGATGGACTATGGTTTTGATGGAGCCTCAAACGCGACTTGGCAATGGCATTGGCGCCATCATTACATCCCTACAGCGGACATACGCCTTTCACCGCCAGATTATGTTCATGCAACATGAACAACATGGCCGAGCACGGCGGCATCATGGGTCTTAAAGTCGCTATTGACTTAAGAATCAAGTTCTTACAAGTGTATGGAGACTCAAATTTTAGTGATCACAGATAAAGGCGAGTGGGATACGAAGCATCCGAATCTCATTCGATCGAGCATGTTGAGTTTGATCCCTACCAAGAGATTACTGATCATATTCCGCGAAGAGAATCAGCTTATGCACGTATTGGCTACTATGTCATCTATGTTCAAGGTTGATGGGACAACGAGGCTCCCCAGATCATCATTGAGAAGTCTGGACGAACAAAGATATTGTTATGAGCTTGACGTAAGAGAGACCTTGGTACTAAGGACGAAGAGGTATCTTGACTCGTGAATATCCGCAGGCATCTATTAATGATAAGAAGTTCATGAGAAGATTTGCTTCCAAATTCTTTCTCAAAGAACGGCATCTTATACAAGCGAACCACGACTTGTGCTTACTCCGTCACAGAGACCGTGAAAACAAAGAATGCGATCATGGAAGAGTTACACGCGCATTTGGTACCCACCAAGGACACACCATGGCTAAGAAGATTTTGAGAACGGGTTACTATTGGTCCACCATGGAAGCGATTGTCACCGCTTATGCTCGATCTTGTCAAGGCGCGATTTATGCGCATAAAGTGCACGACCTCCAATACTCCGAATGTTTTAACTTCTCCTTGGCCTTTTGCAATGGGCATTGACATGATTGGAGAAATTAAGCCCACTTCCAATGGACATCGTT
>CM038793.1:90694251-90842396 GCA_021764765.1 Vicia sativa | reverse complement strand
GAAATCCCGATGGGCGTCGATGCCGGGACTTAGCTTTTGATCGTGCAAAGCTCAAGTCAATCGCTTATACCCCACATAGATATCCTGAGGTTGATTACTTCAAGACCATTGTAGATGGGAAAGTGGAGGTTGATGAAGATGATAGTGAGACCACTATTAGCGAAGAAAACGCTATGGGTGCCGACCCGCCTCAATTCCCAACCCCCGACTTCTTTTGTTTCCATAGTTAGTCATCCCTTTTGGTGGATGCATTGTATTTGAATATTCTGCCTACGATGGTTTATGAGAGCTTGAAAATAATGAAGATTTGTTTGTACACTAACATCGTGAGTTTTTCAATAATCCCATTCGCCGAGACCGAGAAAGTGTTAAGGAACCGCTAGATGCAACTTCAAATAAAATGTTTTTATTCCATATGTTAAGGAACCGAGTTTAGCATCACCGCTAACGGTTCGTAGCCTTCTGCCGAGGTTGACCAAGGAGTATTCCATCGGGGAACAGAGCCTTCCGTGATCGAAAGACGATCCTTAGACCGAGCTTAGCAAAGACGTTGCCATAGGGTTCGAGCCCAAGCGAGGTTGACCAAGGAGTATTCCACGTGGGAACAGAGCCTTTCCGGGATCGGAAGATCCATCTCAGACCGAGCTTAGCAAAGACGTCGCCATAGGGTTCGGAGCCTCAAGCGGTTGACCAAGGAGTATTCCACGGGGAACAGAGCCTTCCTTGACCGAAAGACGATCCTTAGACCGAGCTTATCACGCCGCCATAGGGTTCGAGCCTCGTTGAGGTTGACCAAGGAGTATTCCACGGGAACAGAGCCTTCCGTGGATCGAAAGATTCCATCTCAGACCGAGCTTAGCAAAGACGTCGCCATTTGTCACAATGAATCAGATGTCGCAATATACTTTCATTAGATAGATGCTTCATTAAAAACCCCGGCCCTGCTCTAGGAAAGAGTACACCAATTATTTTTACATGAATATATTTAACTAAATAAACTTAAGACTTGCAACATTCCAAGTCCTTGGCAATTCTCGATCCGTCCGCCCAAATTTTATAGGTCTGCTTTGCAACTCTTCCGAGACCCTGAATGGCCCTCCCGCTTGGGATCCACATACCCAAAATTTGCCCTCCATCTACTCAAGAGATTTCATACATCTATGCTCAAGGATTCCTCAAGAGTTTATCAGACAAACTCTCTCCTAGACAATCAACCCAAATTAGGGTTTGGTATCTCTCAAGTCAAGATGAACTTCCAACATCTCCAATGGTCTTCATGCCTCCACATATGTTTCAAAGATTCTCCATGTCAAGTTTCAAGCCTACAAGTCAAGTTTCCCGCATAATTGCTCGGATGGTTGAAAATCATCAGTATTGACAAAAGTCAATTGTGGTCAACATACACCAAACTTCATAATTTTTGGTCAACATCCTCATTTTGAAGTTACATTCATCATTTGATCAAGGGTTGATCATGATTCATCAAGAAAACTCAAGATTTGCTCAAAAGTCAAACTTTCTAAATTAGGGTTTCTAGGTGAAAAGTCAATTAACTTTGACCGATCATAACTTTCTCGTAAATTTTTCCACCACCTCTTGTTATGAAGGAAATTCAATTCTCTACAACTTCATGTCTCACAAGAATGTCCAAAAATGCTTCATTTGAAAGGTATGGCTAAAACATTACAGTCATTTTCAAAGTCAACAAAAGTCAACTTTTATTTTGAAGATATATTGAGCATGGTAACTCCAATTGAGATGAGACCAAGGTTGGTTAGAGGACTCTTAGAGCTTTCAAAAAGTCCAAGAACACTCAAAAATGGAAAATTGAGCAAGATACACTATTCGGAAGTTGGGCAATTTGGACAATCACACAAAAGGACATTTTGGTCAAATTGCAAAATTTTCCAAATGGGCCTATAATCTTTGATCCAAACTTGTTCATGACATTATTCTTGACCCATAAATGCTTGGAATTGGTAATTTTCTATTTTTATGATTTATATTTGAATTTTATAACATTTAATTCAAAATAAATTGTAAAAATATGAAAACTAAATGTTTTTCAAAAGTTGATTTATATCTTCCTTAATGCCCAAGAAAGCCCACAACAATTGCCAAATTCAAGTGTTTCCTTTACATGGAAGGAAAATCAAATTTTTTCCAAAATTTCATTTGTTTTAAATGGAAAATATTTGCACAATCAATGTCCAATCTTTTTTGCTTGCTTTTGCCATCCCAATTGCTTCTATAAATACTCAAAGAAGCAGACAAGCTTTAGGACTAAACCCTAACCCTTAAAACTACCCAAACTCTTGCAAATTTTTTCAAGATTCTTGAAAAATCGAATTTTAAAATCCAGCCATATTCAGCCTTCAAACATCACTCCATCGTGCTAAGGAGGTTCCCAGCAATCGAAAACATATCTTGCTCGGCCAAAGTCGCCAGATCGCGCCGCAAGTTTCTCTCACCTTTGATTTTTCTCAAAATTCGATGTTGATCATGCATTATTAACTATTTTCGTGTTTATTTGTGATCGTGAGGTTCATTAACGCATTAGATGCATTACATGTAAGCTTGGACGAGAAACACAATATGCCATAGTTAGGGCTCATGAGTCGCTTTCGATCGAACCGGTCGTATAAGCGCTTTTAGAGGAAACCAATATCACCAATGGATTCAGAGGGTCCGATTTAGGGGTACCCAGAACCATTTATCTATGCATTTTTCCGCTTTTAGTGGTTGCTCATTGAGAAGACGACCGAGCTGTGGCTCCGGCCAGCTCCGGCGCCGTTGACCGAGTAGACCCGCCAGCCCATGGGCGCGGCTGGCTTTCCTCGATTCTTTCCTTCCATCCGAGGACCCCACCATGCCGATCGTGGCATTGACCTCCGTATGGCGACGTTGCATTGCTCATCATCCCACGTTTCGATCCATAACATGTATACACACTCATGGTTAAGAGCTTCGCTCCCATGCTCCAAAGGGTCACCGGTTCGATCCACTCCAGCCGCTTTTGCTTTCTTTCTCAAACTTCACTCTTTTCTATTTTCATATTTTCTATATTATTTAATATTTTGCATTATATTTTAATTTTTATCATATTTTATTTATGCATTAAAATTGTCAAAATAATTTTCCTTTTGCATTTATTTTCTAAAATCTTTATTTAATTTAATAAATTAAAACATATTTTTGCATGCATATTTATTTTTATTTATAATTTTGCATTTAAATCACTTTTAATTCATTTTAATTATTAAATTGCATCTAAAAATCCCAAAAATTATTTTAGCATATTTATACTATTTCAAAGATGTAATAATTTTCTCATATAAAATTTGCATTTTTCTAACATTTTTCTCTTATTTCGATTTCATCATATTTTCCGATTTCTCATTCGTTTACGTGTTCTTCCAATTCTGACGCTTTCACTATTTTCATTTTATTTTCCAATAATGTAACTGTATATGGGATGTAATAGTTTAATTTAGGATTTTATTTTCCGATTTTAAATTATTATGTACCCCAAAGCCTTGTAATAGCGTGAGACATTTACCTTTCCGCACTTTACATTCCGTTTTAATTTCCGCACCTATAAATTGCTAGTAATTAGGCGTATGGCAAGATAAAATTGAACATAGCCCACTAATTTTCAAGATAACATATCTCAAATCAACACACTTCTTTCACACACGCACCCTTTAGGTAATTCTCTCGTTGCCTTTGCGAATTCAAAATGGTCATGTCCCTCTAACGTAGAGGTATTCTAGCACCGCTGCCTCCAAACAAATCATCATAGTCCCTTCGATACAAAGATCATAAGACCCACGATGTCGCCCTCGAATACATGATCTTGACCCGATTGTCGCCTACGAAAATGATGATAGTCCCTTCGAATGTGCTAGGATACTTCCTACAAGTTGCTTTCTATGACCATCCGATGTCCCTTCGAATGTCCCGCTTACATCCAACGAATGGAGCTACCTACTAACTAATGGTATGGCTAGCGCTATTCTAAAGGAATGTAGAAGTATAACCAAACAACCAATTCTGAGTGGGTAAATAAGTCTTTTAGTTGCTTGCTCTATCAAATACTTTTCACACCACACACTTTTTTTCAAAGTTCAAACTCTTTTCATAACAAAAACATTTCCGAACACTTTGTATACACTCCTACATGAGTCATTAAAGTCAAAGTTAAATGCCTTTTTCAAAACATCTTTGTCAAACACACGTAAAGCAATTTAAAAAGTGATCTAGAGCAACTAAGAGCCCAGATAACTACGGATGGAAAGGGGTGCATACCTTCCTTTTCATAACCATTCTCCCAACTCGTAATCTAACGAAGGTCTTTTTCTCTACTTTTACCTTCCCTTAATTGGATAAAAATAAAAGTTGTATACTCTTGCTATCCGCACATTTGATACAAAATCCTACAAAGTCAGCTTCACCGTATCACGAATCAAGCACTACTGGGGAATTCTAAAAGAGAGAATTGCCTTAGGGATTTCTAGATCATTTTAATGCTTTTGTTTGACTTGTATGCTTTATCTTTAAGGGTTGTGGGTATTATATTGTTGGGGATCCTACACCCGGATCCGGTTTCCTTTTAGGTAAGCATTAGATCATCGCGACCGCTAGACGATAACTAAACGGTCAACATGATGGCTACGTTAGCGTGACACTTTGTTGTCCCGATACTCTTCATTCCCAAGTTGAAGATAGTATTTGGCTTCAGTGGTGTCATCAAGCGCTAACTAAACTTTTAGAACCTTAATTGACCCATCTTGGCCATTAGAAGGTAGTGAGATGGCCGGCTTTGGTGTAGACCGAGGTTGGTTGATACTGCTACCATTGAGATTAGACTTTGGGACATTTTCGATCGACCATCACGTCAGATTGAAATAAGCGCCACGAGAAAGATCTGTGATGTGAGATTCCTAGAACCCGGTTACTATTATAGGACAGGATGAACCAACTCAAACTTTTGGTAGGGTAATCACCTATACCTCATGCAAGCCTTAAACCTAGGCTCATTGTGTGAATTGTTGTGTGTGCTAAACATGACATCATGACATCATTTGCATTGCATATCATTTCTAACTATTTCAAGGACCTAGGATTTATCTTTGCTCTTTGTAGGGATTATGGCTTCTAGAAAGACTATCCGAATCAACTTCATGGGTATCCTTCTCACTCAAAGAATTGGTTTTAAATTCTCGACCATGCTGGGCCATCAAAAGACATGGTTATCTACTTGATTTGGTTATCTCCGGTTTTGAAGAAGATATGATGCATGTCCTATTCCAGTTCTTTGATCCAAACACCATTGCTTTACATTTCCAGATTATCATTGGTTCCTACCTTTGAAGAGTTCTCTGCTACTGGGATACCTATTCTGACCAAATGCCATTCACCGGTTTGGAAAAGGTTCCTAAGTTCAAGACATCATCCGCTTTACATCTTAAGCGCCGGACATTGAAGCCAATTGGGAAACTAGAAGTGGAGTTAAAGGTTTACTTTCCAAGTTCTTAATCAAGAAAGCCCGAGAATTCCTCAAAGTTATGAGTTTCATGCATTTGAAGACATTGTTTTGCTAATTTATGGTTTGGTTCTATTTCCTAACTCGGATCAATTCATAGATGTCAACACCCAAGTTTTCTTACCCGCAATCCGCTCACTTTACTTGGAGACATCTACATTCTCTCCACACTGCATTACTAAGAGACAAGGAACTCTCATGTGTGTACCGCTACTTTCAAGGTGGTTTATTTCGACCTTCCTCCATCGCTTTTGAAGAATGAACAAAGGTTGAGATGGTCTCAAAGATTGATGTCACTCTCTCATTCAGATATCCGTTGGAATCTTTTCTCAAAAGGACTTCACATTCATTGAGCGCCAGGAGAATTCCAATGTACCACTACTTGGTATAAGGGGAGGTATTACTTACAACCCTTCTCTAGCCTCTACTGGTTTTGCTCAAAGATGGTCCACATGATATGCTTCTCCAAGATGTTGTGTTCGACTACAACCACGATCTCCGAATTACCGACGAAGGTTCATACATGCTTGGGGCATGGTAAGACCGATACTAAGACTTTGGGCACCCGAACCATTCCTTGGGAACCTTACCTCAAATGGGTATGCAGCTCGAGCTCAAACCTCATGATGCCATTCACGCTGTTCCACAAGAATTATGGAACTCTGCTATAGGTGACGAATTTACAATCGCTCTCCATCCCGACATGCCACCGATTTTGAAGACTGAAGAGATCCCGGATTCAATTTTAAAGAAGAAAGGATACCTTTGAAGCTCAATGCAAGTAGAAGAAAGTGTTAGAGTTGACCAAGCTATCACGAGGAGCGAAACATCAACGCTACATCGGCACCAAGAGGAAGCCCATGGGAGACTTAGAGCTTTAGGATGTTTATGTTTTCTTTTATTGTTTTGAACTATCTTTGTACTTAAAAAGAAAAAGAATGATAAGAAGAGTACTAATAAATGTTTGTTCATTGCTTGTTTAACAAATTTAAATCTCTAAGGTCCTTGAAAACATTGCATTGCATTCACATAAACATTGCATATCATAGCATAACATTGCATCACAGTGTACATTGAGATTGGTTTTCTCATTTGCTCGCTATTTATTTTAGCGAAATGGCTCTTGAAGGACCGTCAAAGATCTTCAAGCTCGTAATGCTCGCCCAGAGATGTTCACCAACTTGGTCCAAGGCCAAGAAGATTTGAAGAAGCTCATCAACAAGAAGAAGAAGGTTGTTGGTCTCCTCAACATGGGCGACGCTACAAAGGTGGTCCAAGGTGGTCACCCTATGAGCTCTCTCAAGGAAGTGTCCACCGAGGAAAGTAACAAGGTGATGGTGAAGGCAACAATTGAAGCTCGGAGAAGAACCATGATGATGTCCGCTGAATTTTGATGATCCGAGTCTCACCGTGTTGTGATTCCTCCCAAGTTCAAAGTTCCTACTTTTGCTAAGTATGATGGTGTCTTGCCCAAAGTCGCATTTGAAGTCCTATGTCCGTAAGATCAATCCTCACCGATGATGTAAAGTTGGATGCACTATTTTCAAGAGAGTTTGTCCTAACCCATTGAATGGTACTATTAGCTAGAGAATGACCGATCCGTACTTGGAGTGATTTAGCCGATGCTTTCTACGATGCAAGATGAGTACAATGTCGAATTGACACCCACCGCATGCAACTACAAAGCATGTCTATGGTCGTGACAGAAGTTCAAGGAGTATGCTCAAGGGAGAGATCTAGCAGTGAGTTCAACCACCCTTGTCCAATAGGGAGTTGGTTGATATGTTTATGGGGACACCGACGCCCATTCTTCAATCATCCGATTGAAACCTTCACCGGATTCACCGAAATGATATTGACAAAGCAGCGATCAAGTCGGTATCAAGAGGAAAGATTCAAATAGAGACATCTTCAAATGTCGCAAGAGATCTTTGGTGGTAAGAAAGAAACTAATGTGTATGGTCGTGAAAAGCCGAGCCAAGACCGACCGGCTCAACTGTGGGGCGCTGTGATCTCCAATCCTACATCGACAACCTCAACGAGACAACGATAACCGTAACACGCCACGAAGACAGCTATTTAAGATCAACATGCCTTTGTCGCAAGCCTTGCAACACATGTTGAAAGCGAGTCGATTACCTTGAGGGATCCTCCTCGTAATGTCAACACTTCCTCTCCGAATACAATCCTAATGCTAAGTGTGCTTACCATTCCAATAGCCTGGCACATATATCGACAATTGTTGGGCTCAAGAACAAAATTCAAGATATGATTGAATCTAAGCATTGAGTTTGATCCTCCGCTGAGACCGAATGTGATCAACGACCTATGCCTAACCATGACAAGAGTTCCAATGTTGTTGGCGATGATACTTATGTTTTCAACATAGATGACTTGACCATTCCTCCGATGACCGTTAAGAAGAATTTGTTGCAAGCTTGTCAATCCAGATGCCCGAGAATTGTCGTTGGTGCCCATCCGCACCTGATGGTTGTGCTTGGTTGAGAAGACGGTTCAAGGCGTGATGGATAACCGTGAGATACTATTTCAAACCACCGTGTCAGTGAAGAAATGTCTAAGTTGAAGATTGACAATGTGAACGAAACTGTACTCATCCGTGGGATACCTTGGGGCAGCCAAGTGGAAAGTATGATTACATGGTGAAGTACACCGTCCCCCGATAGTTACAAGATTCCTATTGAAGATGTTAAGGCACCGGATGGGTGACGATTTCGTAAGACTATGCCGATGTTAACAATAAGGATTTCCTCATCCTGCGGCTCTAGAGTGGCAACTCTCATTATCACTTCTCCAAGACCAGTTCCATATTCCTCCGACAAAGCTATCCTTGAACTATGGAGCTGATGTTTACTATCATGGCCAAGCAAGACCCTCGACCATTGAAGATCTTATAGTTGAAGCTACCATTCTCGACATTGACAACATCACCGGATCAAGTAAGGTGACCCGAACCTAAGGGTATTCTCTCCGATATCTCTCTCCAAAAGACACCGCGACTCCAACCGCATTCCAAATTTATTCAACCCACTCCCCAAGCTAGAGGAAAGAACCAAGGGCTCATCCCCGCTCAACCAAGTACCAAAGGAAGTTATCAAGACACCTCCAAACAAGAAATGGAGGAAATTTCAAGATTATCAAGAAGAGTGACTACAAAGTTGTGGAACAATTGGGACAGATCATTCAAAATTCCATGCTTGCTCGCTTCTTTTGTGCCCGAGGCTCATGCTAACGCTCTGGTGAAGTTTTCTCAAGAATGCCGCAAGACACTACCACCGATCAATTCAAGTTTGTATTGCTAGCCCGGCTGCCAACAACGGCCTAGGCTCGATGTCGATTTGACTTCGCCGAAAGAAACACAACAAAGCCTTGCACATCTCGTGAATGCAAGCACCACGTTATCTCATGTTTTGGTGGATACTGCCTCGCCTCGAATATCCTTCCAAGACCGCTTTTGATCGGCTTGATGTCAAGGGTTGGTTCCGAGACCCAAAGGACATTATTGTGAGAGCTTTTGATGGTTCTAAGCGCAAGACTTGAAGAGCTCATCACCGTTAAAGTCGGTTCCCGACTTTTGACCCACTTTCTTTGTTATGGACATTCGTCCCGCCATTTTGCTTACTTGGACGCCTCTTGGATACATGGGCAAGGTCACACTTCTACCTTATTAATGTGTCAAGTACCCGTGAAAGGGAAGGTTGTCAAGATGTGGTGAAGAAGAGTATATGGTCACCATCTCCATCATTCGATACCTCGAGATGGAGGTGAATTCTTTCGAGACTCGCAAGCTTTTGAAACAACCCGAGTCATGCCTCTGACTCTCCCGTCACTCCTAAAGTTGCTAAAGTTCCGCCTAGGATGGCTCACGAAAGATGCTCAAGTCATGTTGAAGAAAGAGGTAGCACTGCTTGGGGTCACCCCCGATCTTCCTTTCAAATTTGACAAGACCGGTTTAGGCTTCACCATCAAGGGTCGAAGATGATACGAACGTGCCGGCCAACTTCCTTTCCGCACGACCCGTAGTGGAATCCATGCTATAGAAGACTACTAATTTACCGACTTCGACATCGAAGTGGATCTTCCCAACTCCGCATAAAGGGCTCAAGAATTGGAAGATCAAGACGCCATACCAATCTCCTTTAGTCGAGTAATTGCTCTTGTTTTTTTTTTCGATTTCTTTATGTTTTGAACAATAAACTTTGAAAGCTCTAGCCTTACCCGGGCATCATGGCTCGTTTAATAGGGTTATTATCCGTTGCTTATGATTTTCATTCAATAAATTCGTTGACTTTGCATTCAATTGATTGTTTTCTTTCTTTACTTTATCACCCTTCAAAAGCTATGTGTTTTTACACACACCCACGTGATACACCGCAGTAATCACTCCGAATCTCATATTAACAAATGCATGCTAGTGCTAAATATGACTTTGATAATCCGATCTACCAAGTCAAGATGAAAGTGAGGAAGATTGTGAAGCTGTGAGAATTCCAGATCGCTACAAAGAAGAAGAGCGAGTTATACAACACACTAAGAGCAAGTTGAGGTTGTGAATTTGGGTACCGACGAAGATGTAAAAGAGATCAAGATAGGAGCGGTCTTGAGAATAAGTGTTAAAGAAAAATTGGTTCGGATGTTGTACGAGACTATTGAGGTTTTTGTTGGTCACACGAAGACATGCCGGTTCAACATTGATATCGTGGTACAATCGATTGGCTTCGATTAAAAAGAAGGTTTTCTCCCTGAAGGAAATGTATGTTCGTCAGATGAGTCCCGAGATGTCGGTGTTATCTCCGCTAAAGTTAAAGCTATTCAAGAGATGCCGCCTCTGCGACCGAGAAAGAAGTCGAGGTTTCAATGATTAAACTACATTACGTATTCATTGCACATCTAATCGCTACTTGTGAGCCAATCTTCAAGTTACTAAAGAAAGATCATAGTGGAATGGAACGACGATTACGATCGCTTTTGACAAAATCAAGGAGTACCCTAAGGGTAATCCTCCCTATCCATGTCGTCAATAAGGAAGACCTCTCATCATGTACTTGATACAGAGAACCTAATAAGTGTGTTGGGGCAACATGACGAGTCCGGGTCTAAAAGAGCATGCAATATACTACCTTAGCAAAAGTTTACCGATCAGTGAAACAAGATACTCACAAATTTGAGAAAACTTGCAACGCTTTTGGCTGTCACGACTAAGACAAAGATATGTTGACTCACACTACCTTGTTGATTTCCAAGATGGATCCGATAAAATACATCTTTGAGAAACCAGCCTCCGAAGAATAGCAAGATGGCAAATGATCTTGACCGAATATGACATCCAAGACACTTCTCAAAAAGCGATCAAAGGAAGTAGCCCATCATTTGGCTCATCAAGTCGTGAGATGACTATCGACCATGCAATTCAATTCCAGATGAAGATGTTTTACTAGTTACCGATCATAAGAACCAAGCCTGCATTTAAGGACCCAACAAGGATCCCATGGACTATGGTCTTTGATGGAGCCTCAAACGCACTTGGCAATGGCATTGGCGCCATCATTACATCCCCCGAAGTGACATACGCCTTTCACCGCCAGATTATGTTTCATTGCACTAACAACATGGCCGAGTACGGAAGCGCATCATGGGTCTTAAAGTCGCTATTGACTTAAGAATCAAGTTCTTACAAGTGTATGGAGACTCACTTTAGTGATCAATGATAAAGGCGAGTGGGATACGAAGCATCCGAATCTCATTCCAGACGAGCATGTTTCGAGTTTGATTCCCTATCAAGAGATTACTTTGATCATATTCCACGAGAAGAGAACTGGGCATGTATGGCACTATGTCATCTATGTTCAAGGTTAGATGGGACAACGAGGCTCCCTGATCATCATTGAGAAGTCTTAACGAACCAAACAGATTGTTATGAGCTTGACGCGAAGAGAAACCTTGGTACTAGGACGGAAGAGGTATCTTGAGACTCGTGAATATCCAGCAGGCATCTATTAATGATAAGAAGTTCATGAGAAGATTTGCTTCCAAATTCTTCTCAAAGAACGGCATCTTATACAAGCGCAACCACGACTTGTGCTTACTCCACCAGTAGACCGTAAAATGCAATGCGTATCATGGAAGAGTTACACATACACATTTGGTACCCACCAAAGGACACACCATGGCTAAGAAGATTTTGAGAACAAGTTACTATTGGTCCACCATGGAAGTCGATTGTCACCGCTTATGCTCGATCTTGTCACAAGTGCGATTTATGCGACAAAGTGCACGCATCTAAGACCAATGTTTTAACTTCCTGGCCTTTTGCAATGGGCATTGACATGATCGAGAAATTAAGCCCACAGCTCCCAATGGACATCGCCATCCGTGCAATAGATTATTTCACCAAGTGGGTAGAAGCAGCCCTGATGCATCCGCTACCAAGAATGTTGTGGCTCGATTCATCAAGCATAATCTTATCTGCCGGTATGGCACCCCGAAGGATTATCACGTATAACGGTTCCAATCTCAACAATAAGATGATCAATCCGCACGCATCAAGATCAAGCATCACAATTCTTCTCCATATCGGCCTAAGATGAACTAGCGAAGCCGCCAATAAGAACATTAAGAAGATTATACAAGATGACAAAGGACTTACAAAGATTGGCATGAAATGTTACCATTTGCTCTTCATGGTTATCACACTACAAGACGAACATCAACAGGGCAACCCCTTCTCTGTATACGGTATGGAAGTCGCCTTACCCATCGAGGTTCGATACCCTCAACCGTAGTCCTCCAAGACGAGAGTTAGGTGAAGACGATTGTCTGCATCGCCACCGCATTAACTTGATTGATGAGAAACGACTGGCCCATCCGCCATGGATGATTTATCGTAAACGAATGATCGAGCATTTAACAAGAAGGTCAAACACCGAGTCTACCAAGTTGGTGACCTAGTAGTCAAGCGCATCATTCTTCCACAAGGTGATCCTGTGGGCAAATGGACTCCCACCCACGAGGGACCATTTGTAGTCAAGACAAGATTTTCCTCCGGAGCTATGATACTTAGCACCATGGATGGTGAAGACTTCCACACCCCGTGAACGCGGACATAGTCAAAAAATACTACGCATAAAGAGACCCGCTAGGTCGACCGCCTAGGCAAAATAAGAGATCCAAGTAACCCAAAAGGTTCGCAAAATAAAGGATATATACAAAACATGTACACCCGCAAGTCGAAAACCGAAAAGGCGTTTGGGCAAAAAGGGTATCCCAGAGACTAAAACCCGAAAGGGCGGTCTAGGCAAAAGTTAGATTTAAGCGCATAACTATGTCTCTTCCAGATCACCGCTTCAGACTACCATCAAGATTCAAGGTTCAAATGGCGAAGATCACCACTCACTTTCATCGACAAAGAAGGAGATGAGATAGTCGAAATATATGAGTACTAGCATAGTTGGAACTTAACTAGATTGTTTCGCATAGTTTTTACCTTCTTGTGTACAAACCACTTGGCCATACGCCACCTTTCAAATAAATACAAGTTCTTTCTTTACAATTTTCACTGTTGTTGTTTGTATAAGTCCAACGCTTTGAATGATTATATGCATTTGACAATAAGAATCTAATCACAAACATATGAAAAGTGAACATAAAAGTACTTACTACAGCTCTAGAATTGAGATGACGAAAAGTCACCAAACATTCCCCACAGAGCATGATCCCCAAAGGTGTCACTCACCACAAACCTCCCAAAGAGTATATGTTATCCCTGAGCCGTGATCCACCAATCAGCTTCTGACACACTGGCCCGAAGAACATTTCATCCCCGACCAAGATATTTATCCCCGCCGACATCTCTCCTCCTTTCTTTTTCCCAAATAAGTGATCAGCACTCAGACTTCTCGATAGCGATCGGAGGAAACTACAAGACCATCTCCCAACTGGCCTCCCTAAGAATATCAAATGCTCTCCACGAGATCTACACTTAGAATCCCCCAAGAGCGCCTCCTAAATTTCCTCACAGATCTACATACAATCCCCAAGATCGCCTCCTGCACTCTCCTCGCAGGTCTATATATGAGATCTCCAACAACGAGCTCTCTCCAATCACCTTCCTCAACAATATCTAGGCCCAAGACTTGGTCGATACATCGGAGGAACTGTGGTATCTTTCTTCTTCAAAGGTGTGGATCACCCACCAATTCCAAGCAGAGTCGAAATCAAATGTAATATCCCATCTTCTTCAAGATGGATATGTTTTGAAATACCACAACATCTATCATTCATACATTACTATAAAGTCATAATTATGCATATGTCATTCATATACACCGTCATGCATCATACTTTGCATAAAACTAACCAATATTCTATCAAAGTTCCTCTTGTTTTCTCCAAAACAGTAACAACACCAAAGTCCAGATTAAGCCCGAATCGACGGAAAACTATCTCGAAGACCGCCTTTGGTTGTCCTCCCAAGATCGGGTCCAGATTAGCCCCGAATCGACGGAAAACTATCTCAAAGACCGCCTTGTTGTCCTCCGACGATCGGGTCCAGATTAAGCCCCGAATCGACGGAAAACTATCCGAGAGACCGCCCTGTTATCCTCCGATAATGTGCAATGGATCAACACCGATGCACAACAGGAAGCTATCCACATTTTTGCCAACTACAATCTCCTCGAGTAATCAGCACGAAGATTTATTCTCGATCCTTATTATCAATGATCGCAGAGTCTAGCGTGACGACTCATTTTGATGGCATCTTAAGCCCATCTCCGACTACTTATCAACTGCTTCACTTTCGAATGTCATATATGGTTAAAATCAATGCAAACCAATAACTTCATTCAAAAATGAGCACTAAGTCTAACGTAGGACTCTCCGGATGGCATCTTAAGCCCATCTCCTTGATCCTTCCAGAACGACTACTGAGCCTAACGCACGGCTCACTCCCCAAAGATCGATCTTTCCAGATGGCATCTTAAGCCCATCTCCGCTAATTCTATCAATATTCTCGAGTCTAGCGACGACTCATCCCCCATCAAGTATCCAAATGGCATCAGAAGCCCATTCCCGATCATCCACCAACAATGAGTGCAAATTTTGTGTATCGAGTGTTCAATCATCTTCTACCTCCAGTCACAAAAGACAAGCGTGTCAATCTAACCCTCCAAGACAAGAAGATTGAACAGGCATCGTCATACCCCAAAATTTTCCCTCCATCTACCAAGAGATTTCATACATCTATGCTCAAGGATTCCTCAAGAGTTGATCGACAAACTCTCCTAGACAATCAACCCAAACTAGGGTTTGGTATCTCTCAAGTCAAGATGAACTTCCAACATCTCCAATGGTCTTCATGCCTCCATATGCTTCAAAGATTCTCCATGTCAAGTTTCAAGCCTTCAAGTCAAGTTTCCCGACAATTGCCGATGGTTGAAAATCACAGATTGGACAAAAGTCAATCGTGGTCAACATACAACAAACTTCATAATTTTGGTCAACATCCTCATTTTGAAGTTACATTCATCATTTGATCAAGGGTTGATCATGATTCATCAAGAAAACTCAAGATTTGCTCAAAAGTCAAACTTTCTAAATTAGGGTTTCTAGGTGAAAAGTCAATCAACTTTGACTCGATCATAACTTTCTCATACTTTTCGTAAATTTTCCACCACCTCTTGTTTTGAAGGAAATTCAATTCTCTACAACTTCATGTCTCACAAGAATGTCCAAAAATGCTTCATTTGAGAGGTATAGCTCAAAACATTACAGTGTCATTTTCAAAGTCAACAAAAGTCAACTTTTGTTTTGAAGATATATTGAGCATGGTAACTCCAATTGAGATGAGACCAAGAAGGTTGGTTAGAGGACTCTAGAGCTTTCAAAAGTCCAAGAACACTCAAAATGTGGAAAATTGAGCAAGATACACTATTCGAAGTTGGGAAATTTTGACAATTGCACAAAGGACATTTTGTCAAAATGCAAAATTTTCCAAATGGGCCTATAATCTTTGATCCAAACTTGTTCATGACATTATTCTTGACCCATAAATGCTGGAATTGGTAATTTTCTATTTTATGATTTATATTTGAATTTTATAACATTTAATTCAAAATAAATTATATAAAATATGAAAATAAATTTTTTTCAAAAGGGTTGATTTTATATCTTCCTTAATGTCCAAGAAAGCCCACACCACAAATTCGGCTAAGCCTTTACATGGAAGGAAAATCAAATTTTTTCAAAATTTGATTTGTTTTAAATGGAAAATATTTGCACAATCAATGTCCAATCTTTTGCTTGCTTTTGCCATCCCAACTTTCTATAAATACCAAAGAATGTAAGCAGAGACCAAACCCTAACCCTTAAAACTACCCAAACTTTTGCAAATTTTTTTCAAGATTCTTGAAAATCGATTTAAAATCCAGCATATTCAAATTTCTCAAACATCACTCCATTGTGTCAGAGGTTCTCAAAGAATCAAAACATATCTTGCTCAAGCCGTGTCGCCAGATCGTACAAGAAGCTCTCACGGCTTGATTTTCTCAAAATTATCATTGATGCGCATTATTAACTATTTTCGTGTTTATTTGTGATCAAGGTTCAAGAGAACGCATAGAAGCATTACATGTAAGCTTGGACGTGAGAAACACAATATGCCATAGTTAGGCTCGTTGAGTCGCTTCGATCGAACCGGTCGCATGTTGCTTTCGAGGAAACCAATATCACCAATGGATCAGAGGGTCCGATTTAGGTAGGGTACTTTAGAACCATTTATCTGCGATTTTTGCCTGTGTGGTTGCTCATCGGAGAAGACGACCGAGCTGTGGCCCGCCGTCGTTGACCGAGTAGACCCGGCGAGCCTTGCGCATGGCCATGGCTCGACCGTTTCATCCAAACAGACCCCACCATGCCGATCGCGTGTTTCAATTTCCACGGCGACGCGTGTTGCTCATCATCCCACGCTTCATCCATAACATGTACACACCCTTGGCGGTGGTTAAGATACTCGCTCCCGATGCTCCAGCGGGTCACGGCCTGATCCACTCCAAGACCGCTTTTTCTTTAATTTCACTCTTTTTCATTTTTCATATTTTCTATATTATTTAATATTTTGCATTATATTTTAATTCTTTTCATTTTTATTTATGCATTAAAAATTATCAAAAATAATTTTCTTTTGCATTTATTTTCGAAAATCTTTATTTAATTTAATAAATTAAAACATATTTTTGCATGCATATTTATTTTTATTTATAATTTTGCATTTAAATCACTTTTAATTCATTTTTAATTATTAAATTGCATCTAAAAATCCCAAAAATTATTTTAGCATATTTATATTATTTCAAAGATGTAATAATTTTTCTCATATAAAATTTGCATTTTTCTAACATTTTTTTCTTATTTCGATTTCATCATTTTCCGATTTCTCTTCTTTTCAGTGTTATCCAATTCGGACGCTTTCTTCACTATTTTCATTTTATTTTCCAATAATGTAATCTGATATGGATGTAATAGTTTAAATTAGGATTTTATTTTCCGCATTTTAAATTATGTATCCGCCCCAAAGCCTGTAATAGCTGAGGACATTTACCTTCCACTTACATTCCAAGATTTTAATTTCCGCACCCTATAAATTGCTAGTAATTAGGTGCGTATGGCAAGATAAAATTGAACATAGCCCACTAATTTTCAAGATAACATATTCTGAAATCCACACTTTTTCACACATGCACCCCTTAGGTAATTCTCTCTCTGCCTTTGCGAATTCAAAATGGTCATGTCCCTAACGTAGAGGTATTCTAGCACCGCTGTCTTCCAAACAAATCATCATAGTCCCTTCGATACAAAGATCATAAGACCCACGATGTCGCCTCCGAATACATGATCTTGACCTCGATTGTCGCTACTAAAAATGATGATAGTCCTTCGAATGTGCTAGGATACTTCACAAGTTGCTTTCTATGACCATCCGTCCCTTCGAATGTCCCGCTACATCCAACGAATGGAGCTACCTACTAACTAATGGTATGGCTAGCGCTATTCTAAAGGAATGTAGAAGTACAAACAAACCACCAACCGAGTGGGTAATAAGTCTTTAGTTGCTTGCTCTATCAAATTTTTCACACCACACACTTTTTTCAAAGTTCAAACTCTTTTCAAAACAAAACATTTCCTAACACTTTGTATACACTCCTACATGAGTCATTACAAAGTCAAAGCGAAATGCCTTTTTCAAAACATTTTGTCAAACACACGTAAAGCAATTTTAAAAAGTGATCTAGAGCAACTAAGAGCCCAGATAACTACGGATGGAAAGGGTGCTACCTTCCCTTTTCATAACCATTCTCCCTACTCGTAATCTAACGAAGGTCTTTTTCTCGCTACTTTTACCTTCCCTTAATTGGATAAAATAAAAGTCGTGGCGACTCTTGCTATCCGCACATTTGATACAAAATCCTACAAAGTCAGCCCACCGTATCACGTGATCTAACTTACCCTTCCGGTAGGATCTACATCTTCAGACCAAATCTCCAACCCTTGAATCCTCGTTGCTTCACCCGTAAGTTGAAACGTCTGGTCATTCTCTGCTTGGCTGCCACTTCCTGACATGGATCGTGGTCCTTATCTCGCCTAAGAAATCCGCCTCATTCAAAGCTTGGTTGGCCCTCAACCTTTCACGCCAAGAGGGTAAAACCACTTCTACCGGAATCATGGCATCAGCCCAAAACCATCCCTCGAAAGGAGTCTTTGCATTGTGGAATGGATTGTAGTATGGTGCCCACAAGACTTTGTAGGCATTAAGGCCTATTAAACTTTGGTCGAGTCCACTTCTTCTTTATTGCATTAAGTATGACCTTGTTGGTCGACTCACCGCCCATTTGCCCGTGGATGCTCTACGGATATAAACTTGCTTTGAACGAGCTCCTAACTCCACTACCGAGGTACTTGCACCAGCCCTGTCCGAGACAATGACCGAGGTAGTCCAAACCGCAAATGATACTCTCCATAAAACGCCGAACCGGTCCCGAGATTCGGGACATGCTTCGCTTCCACCCACTTAGTAAAATAATCCACCGCCACGATCAGAATTCAACCGTCCCGAGCCACCGGAACGGCCTCAGGATGTCGACCCCCATCGATAAAAAAGGCCACGGCACGTGACGGTGTGTGCAATTGGATGGAGCGTGAATGGTTGGAGCGAACGCTGGCATTTTGAGCATTGTGCCACATATTCTTTGCAATCTTTTGTTAACGAGGCCAAGAATACCCGCCCTTAAGATCCGACACCAGCCAAAGCCCTCCTCCTCCATGATTTCGCAAGTCCCCTCATGAACCTCTTTCATCAAGTGACATATCTCCTCTCGACACACAGCCGAACATGGGAGCTCGTCCCAACCGATATAGTTTTTCGGACTCTATTACAAACCGGATGAAATCTTTTAATTCGCTTGGCCTTCTATCTTCGTGTAAAACATCTTGTTGTAGATAACGACGGCCGGGCTCATCCAACCGTCGCCTCCTTCATGAAGCGCCGGGATTCTCCTTTTTCAACACTGGCACTGGAGTACCTCACGGATGACCGATTTGTTCATCCCGAGTCCTTAGAACTAGCCAATCCAGCGATAGAACATCGGCCCCGAGTATTTTCTTCCGGCCACGTGACATATTTCAAAACCTCAAACGCCGACTCAATGCAACGGCTTTCTGCAAATATTTTTCCAAATGGGGTCCTTTACCTCAAACGATCCGTCCACTTGTCCGCCACCAATTGTGAATCAGACGAACCAAAGAAAGGCCACCCCGACTTCCAAAGCTAACCTCGACCGCCAGCAAAGTCAGATTCTCGCCTGATTGTTATACAGAGAAAATCCAAAACGCAAAGAGTATTCAAGCACCATCTCTCCGGCCCTCCGTAACTACCCCGCCACTACCTTTGAGATTAGAGGAGCCATCGGCTGTACGTAATCCACCTCTCGAGTTAAACTTTTCTGTGAATGAACAAGTTCCACCATGAAATCAGCTAGAGATTGATGATGTTGGTACGAGGACCCGAACCCATCCCATACTCTGATAGTTCCACGCCCAGACACCATCCTTCCGCCAGTCCGGCTTCTTGAACACCGCTCAAAGGAAAATTAGTCTTCACCGACGGGATGTCCAAGGAAGTAATGTCTCGAAGCTTTCAAGGTGGTCACAAGCGCCAAGGCCACCTTCTCTATCTTCTCGTATCCGGTCTCGCCCCTTTAACACCTTGCTCACAAAGTATACCGGACGCCTCCTTCATCCGTCTCGCACCAACATGTAGCCGATTGCCCCTCGCCATCGCCGTAAAGTGTCAATTGAGAACCTTCTTTGGTCCGACTAGCACTGGAGGCGCCGATAGTAATTGTTTCACCCCATTGAATGCTTCTTCACACGCTTCCGCCCATTCAAACCGAGCTCTTCTTAATAGCCGAGAAGAAATGAATGGACCCGTCCCTCGCAAGATAAGAACGACAACGCGCTAAACGCCGCTAGTCCGTTTCAGATCGAGGTCGGACGCATGTCAATAATCGCCTGGCATTTATCCGGATTGGCCTCGATACCACGATGAGCATGAAACCCGTGAACTTGCCATTGTACTCTAATGTCTATCACATGATCCGCTCGATGGTTTTGATCACCATGTCATCTACGTATACTTCAATATTCGACCAACTGAGGAGCAAACACCATATCCATCGGTCGTAAGTCGCTCTGTTCTTCAAACCAAACGGCATAACTCCTTAATAGAAATTCTTTCATTCAATGAAGGTCGCCTTGGACGCATCACCGTTCATCCGATTTGATTGTACCGAGTACGCATCCAAGAAACTTAGAGGCGAACCGGAAGAACTGTCGATCAACCGTCAATGTGAGGGAGAGGATACGGATCCTTGGCATGCTTTGTTCAGTCGGTGAAGTCTCACACATCCTCCACTTGCCATTCTTCTTTTCACCATAACAACGCTTTGATAGCCAAGTTGGTATTGTACCTCTTTCACGAAACCAGCTTTCAACAACTTTCCTACTTCCTCCGAGACGGCTTGACCTCTTTCTTCCCCCATCTTCCGCTTCCTTTGTGACACCGGCTTGACTCCGGGATCAATTGACAAATGGTGACACATGATCTCGGGGTCTATGCCCGGCATATCTGACGGCTTCCAGGCAAAAAGGTCTAGATTTTGCCTTAATACCTGGACTATTTCGTCTCCTCCTCCTTTGTCAACCTGCGTTCGAGATGGGTAATTTGCGGCAACGGGCCGATCTGAACGCTTTGACCTCCTCCTGAGGAGTAAGTCCATCCTCGCCCGCTCTCTCTTGGATCAATATCGACCATGCCGACCTCGTGTTTCGGAGAAGCTCCTGATGGACCCGACCTTTTCCTAGCCTTCAGACTGTCCTTATAACACTTCCGGGCCAACCCTTGGTCTCCTGATAACCCGACACGCCTGCTGTCGAGGGATACTATAGTTAAGAATAGTGTAGACAACCGCCTTCAAGTTAAACGAAGGTCGCCCGATGATAATGTTGTAGGGTGACGACGCGTTAACCACCAAATACCTAACCTGAACGGCCTTGGCATTTTCTCCTTCTCCGAAAGTAGTTAGTACGGGGAGATACCCCAGAACCTGCACCTGCTCACCAGAGAACCCGACAAGAGTCCCGGTGAAGGGTAACAACTCACTTGGCTCGAAACCCATCCCCTTGAAAGCCTCCCAGTAGAGGACGTCCGCGGAACATCCCAGATCGATTAACACACGTTTGACGCCCCAATCCCATATCTGCACCTCAATCACCATAGGATCGTTTTCATGTGGCAGAACTTCTTTGGCATCTTCCCCCGAGAAGGTTACCACCCCGGGATCAAACCTCGAGGTTCCAATACGAAGTACCTGCCCGGATCCCCGAGCATATCTCTTTCTGGCTGAACTAGTGGATCCGCCTCCTGCAAAGCCCCCTGAGATGGTGTTTAAGGTGTGCCGGGTTGATCTCGCTTCTTTCACCTCTTCCACTGCCTTGCCCTTTTTCTTGGACCGGAATCGGCGAGTCTCGTCGTGGGATGAATCCTGCTTTGGTCCGCCTGTGGTCTTCCTTCACATATGTTGATAGTTTTCCTCTTTGAATTAATTTTCAATCTCCTCCGTAATTTATGCAGGACTCGTGGTGTGTCCTTGAGACGATGAAACTCACACCATGCTCCGGATCACTCCCGTAACCAGCAGCACAGTCCACTTACTGTAAGGTGGAGTGATCGACTTCAAATGAGTGACGTCCGGAGGATATCTTCCTTCGTGTTGAGGGGTGTAAACGTCTCCTTGAGCCGAAATCGATCGTGGGCGTGGAGGTCGCCCTGCATCTCGAGCTCGTTCTCAGTGGCAGATCCCGTGGTGGGTTCGTCACGCCCCTGTTCCCTATCTTTAGAATCTCGAGCTCGCTTTCTCCATGTTACTTTCTTCTCCTTCACGTGCACTCAACTCGAGTAATGATCTCGTCCATGCTCTTGGCGGGCTTTTGGGCTAAGGACTCATTGAACTGACCGGCCTTAAGGCCATGCTGGAACGCAGCTATAAATATCTCCTGATTAGGATGTGAGACCTTGATAGTCTCCTCGTTGAATCTAGCCATGAAGTCCCGAAGAGATTCGGAAGGACGCTGCTTTACGTTGAAGAGGGAGGTATTGGCTACCTTGCGATGACGATTAGCTGAAAACTGCTGAATGATTTTCCGGTTGAAGTCTTGATAGCTAACTATAGACAACCGGGGAAGCCCCATATACCAGCGCAAGGCCGATTCTCTGAAGGTACCGGCCATCAGTCTGCACTTGAGGGAGTCAGTTGCTCCAATAAGTGCCATTGTATTGTTAACCGCGATGATGTGCTCCTGGGGGTCCGTCTTGCCATCATATGATGCCAGCACAGGTGGTTTGAAATTATCTAGAACGGCATCCTCCCAGATTGCCTGAGACAAAGGTTGCGGCTCCAGAGGTTCCACTTCTTGATCCTCTGCCTCCTCCAAGCTCTTCAGTTGAAGGGCCTGAACGTTATCCTGAAGTGTTTCGTTATGCTGGCGTAGGTCATCGATCATGGCCAGCAACTGAGTGAGATCCGGTGGATCTATTGGTGATGCTTGAGACATTGTCGTCTGTATGTGTTTTTTGCTTGTGCGGCCTGGGAATGATTTCACCGAGGCCCCATGGTGGGCGCCAAATGTTCTTGCAGGAAAAACCTTATTAAAATGACTTTTAGGGATTTGGAAACTCAAGTGTCGTAACTCAAGTCCCAAGCTTATGATTGTCTTGCTTATCCCGCCGGCGGGAGCCCTATTTATACCATTCCTTCCTTGAAGCTATATCTTTCCTTCCGTAACGGCCTCAGCCCATTAATCATGGCCTTGAAGGCAAGGAGTTAGTATACGACTTGTAATCATTCACTAGTAACGTCTCATAAAGACTCTAGGAACTCTTCATCTTCAAAACGTCTATTCAATCGTTCATACTGGAGTACCTGCCGAGCTACACCTCGGACCTAGGCCGTCCTCATGTCTTTTCCCGAGATCCAAGTCGGACATAGATCTCCTCTTTGATGGTCGAGACCTATCTCGGATCCTTCCATCCAGGCATCCATCTCGGCTGAGGATTTTGTGCATGATCAGAACTGAGTTGGAATATAGTAATAAAGCCAGCATCGTAATTGTACAAAATATAAACTATGCAAATAATTATAAGACAAGAATGCCAAAAGGATGATGTTTTATAAATGATGGAAGTTCAGATTACAAGGAATGAAAACCACAACAAATACATTTACACATCAATCAGAAGTTGCCAAATTTTCTTTGGAAACTGCCCAAATCACTCTCAAGACGAACAACAGTGTCACCTAGTTCATCAGCTTTGGCCTTGAGAGTGTGCAATTCTTCTTCAACCCTAGTTGTGGCATTACTAACGATAAGAGCATCCTTGGTCAATTGGCGCATTTCTTTTTTATCAGAAGTGTTGGCCTGGTCGATTTCTTTGTCTTGTTTTTCGACAAGCTCCAGCTCTTTCGTCAATGTTTTTGAAGGCTGCTATCATCAGTATGGAGAACTCAGAAATCTCAAGACCCTTCAACTGGGTGATAGCGTCCAGAAGCTCAGGCCCAGGAGTCGAGTCTTCACGCAGCGCACGAGGCAAGTCGTGATCGAAAGCATGAGTACAAATAGTGTCATTCAATTTCTTGACTTTAGAAGCCTCAGGCCCTAGCTTATCGCTATGAATCTGAGAATGGTCAGAATTTGAAGAGGTAGCGTACCGATTCATGAACTGATTCAACCTTGCCAAAGCAGCCTCGACATCGTCGACATCCATGTTGACGGAAACATCCTTTACTCCAGAAGGGCCAGCTGAATTATCCTTCTCAGGAGAACTCTGAATCTGAATTGGCTCGACAACGGTTTGAGGAACCCCTGAATCCTGCAGGGAATCTGAAAGACTAGAGTCAGAGCTAGTCGAACAATAAGCGTGGTACCTGATAGGACTAGTGACTGAATCAGATCCACTGTAAGAATCCCAAGTGGCAAGTTCAACAAACTCACCAGCTGCTACGTGGGGAGTCGGTTGGTGTTGAGGGGAAGAAACTTCTAAGAGGGGAGTATATTCTGGCACACTGTGTTGTGGCTCAGAAGCTTCGACCTGAGAAAAGGGTGAACGTTATATCAGACAGGTATAACTTGGCAAGTTAAAAGACACTCTAGAGGGTGTAAGAAATACCTGTGGTGGTGGTGAGGGATTCCTTGTTTCATTCCCTCCAACAGAAACTGATCATACATAAATACCTTGGCCGAGATGAAAGGCCGGAGGGAGGTTTTGCAGGTCTCCGTGATTGATCTCGGACTTTCAGATGAGATCCTTATCCGTGGTTATTCTCGGAATTGGGGTAGGAGGTCGGTGTGCTACCGAGATGTAGCCCAGTCTTCCAACCGGGTAGGAGGCTCGGGAGGGGAAATACGTTACTTGAAGGAATAATGAGGGCATGAGGTCATTATGACACGTTACAGGGCAAAGTCATCATGAGCTGTAACGGTCAGCTCTTCACTTTCAAGCCATAGTTAATGCGCTCAGGCAGTTGTAGAAAGGGACTGAGGACTTTATGAATCCTTGATATAAATAGGGCTCCCGCCAGCGGGATAAGCAGGACAATAATCAGCTTGGAACTCTGGCTACTACGCTTGAGCTTCCAAATCCCTAAAATTATCATCAGAGAGGTTTTTCCTGCAAGAACATTTGGCGCCCACCATGGGGCCTCGGTGAAATCAATCCCAGGCCACACATACAGTCAACTTATCACCAATGTCTCAAGCTTCGCCAACGGATCTGCTGGATCTGACCCAGTTGCTGGCCATGATTGACGATCTACGCCAGCATAACGATACCCTTCAAGACAATGTCCAAGCTCTTCAACAGAGGAGTTTGGACGATGCGGAAGAGGTGGAAACAGAACTTCTGGAGCCGCAGCCTTTGTCCCAGGCTATCTGGGAGGACGCCGTACCTGAGAACTTCAAACCCCCGTCCTGGCATCATACGATGGGAAGACAGATCCCCAGGAGCATATCATTTCGTTTAAAAACACCATGGCACTTATTGGAGCAGCCGACTCCCTCAAGTGCAAATTAATGGCCGGAACCTTTAGAGAATCAGCCTTGCGTTGGTACATGGGGCTTCCCCGATTCTCTGTGGTGGGCTATCAGGATTTCAATCGAAAGATTATCCAGCAGTTCTCGGCTAATCGCCATCGAAAGGTAGCCAACACCTCTCTCTTTAATGTGAGACAGCGGCCTTCCGAATCACTGCGAGATTTTATGGCCAGGTTTAACAAATAGACCATAAAGGTCTCACATCCCAACCAGGAGATTTTTGTGGCCGCGTTCCAACACGGTCTTAAGGCCGGTCAATTTAACGAGTCTTTGGCTCAAAAGCCAGCCAAGAGCATGGATGAAATCATCACCCGGGCTGAGTGCTATGTAAAGGGGGAGGAGAGCAATATGAAGAAGCGTGCTCGAGATTCCAAGGAAAGGCGGTCGGGGCGAGACGAACGTTCCCGACCACGGGACATCACCACCCCGCGGGACCGTACCCGGGATAGGCGGCTTCAGCCTCGCCAGCAGCCGTCCTCAAGGCCTGGGGAGACATTCACACCCCTGAATGCCCGAAGGGAGGACATCCTTCGTGACATTAATCATCTAAATTTGCTTCATAGGCCTCGGCACCGGGGGATTGTCAATGCGGCTTTGGGGGGAGATCCGGATGCGTGGTGTGAGTTCCATCGTTTGAAGGGACATACCATAGAATCTTGCATCCAGCTACGTAGAGAGATCGAAAGGTTAGTGCAAAGAGGCAAGTTATCGACCTATGTGAAGGAGGATCCTGGTCGGACGAGCAAGCGCATCCCGTCTCCGGGGAGGGACCCAGCTTCCGACTCCAGGTCCAAAAAGAAGGGTAAAGCGGTTGAGGAAGTTAAGGAAGCCAGGTTAGCACGGCACACTCTCAACACCATCTCTGGGGGCTTCGCCGGTGGCGGGTCTTCCAGTTCCTCCAGGAAGAGATACGCTCGTGGAGCCGGGCACGTGCTTCGACCGTGGTTTAATGCTCTCGAAGCGGTGTTGTCGACGTTGTTTTTGACCATGAAGTATCCTCTTGGTAATGGCCGTGTCGGAGTCGTACGTGGAGACCAAGGCCTGGCCCGTAAGTGCTATAAAGACAGTCTGAGGACCAGGAAGAGAGCGGGTCCGTCGGAGGACTCCTCGGAGCATGAGGTCAGCATGGTCGATATTGATCCAAGGGAGGGATCAAATGAGGATGGACTTACCCCCCAAGAGGAGACCAAGGGTGTACAGATCGGACCGTTGTCGTCGCAGATCACCCATCTGGGGACACAACTGGATGAGGAGGAAGAGGCAGAGATAGTCCAGGTGTTAAGACAAAACCTAGACCTTTTATTTTGAACCTCGACCGACTGTTGTTCATCATTCAAAGTAATCATCTCGCTTTTATTTTGAACTCTCGCCCAGCCCAAGGCAGAGAGATGTTTTATAGGGCTAGATTTTAAATTTTTTCTCTTTGTCTCACCCAAGACAAAAGAGTTTGTGTTTAGGGATTTATTTCAAATGTGAATCATAAATAAAGCGTCATTTTGAATTCCCATATTTTATGTTTGTTTTTTGTTTTTTGCCTTTTTCTGGAAATGGTAATCCTAAAAATCAATAAAAACACTTTCAAATAATCTGCATACACTTTTGCATTCGCTGTTTTCTAAAAAACAAACATAAATCATATATGCAGATTAAATATGAATAAACCCATTGAACGCAATAACTTTATGCCCTCTCGCAACTTTGAATTCCCTGTGTTCGAAGTCGAAGAAGAGGAGGAAGACGGGATCCTAGATGAGATTTCCCGACTACTTAATCATGGGGAAAGAGCCATTCAGCCTCACAAAGAGCTTTTAGAAACAATCAACTTGGGTTCTGAGGAAGACAGAAAATAAGTAAACATCGGTGTGCTACTCAATGACGATGCCAAGAGCAAACTAATATATCTTCTTTCAGAATGCGTCGATGTGTTTGCTTGGTCCTACCGGGACATGCCATGGTTGGATACCAACATCGTAGAGCATCACTTGCCATTAAAACCTGAATGTCCACCAGTTAAGCAGAGACTGAGGAGGACTCACCCAAAGATGGCTGATAAGATCAAAAATAAGGTTCAAAAACAACTCGACGCGGGTTTTCTCGTCACCTCCGAATATCCTTAATTTTTAGCCAACATAGTTCTTATTCCAAAGAAAGATGGAAGGGTCAGGATGTGTGTTGACTACCGGGACTTGAACAAAGCTAGTCCAAAGGATGATTTCCCATTACCGCATATTGACATGCTGGTTGAAAACACTGCTAAGTTCAACGTCTTTTCCTTCATGGACGGTTTCTCTGGTTATAATCAGATCAGGATGGCTCCCGAAGACATGGAGAAGACATCTTTCATCATGCCATGGGGCACATTTTTCTACAAAGTAATGTCGTTTGGATTAAACAATGCAGACACAACTTATCAAAGGGCAATGACTACTCTCTTTCATGACATGATGCACAAAGATATTAAAGTTTATGTGGACGATATGATAGCAAAGTCTGACACTGAAGAAGAAAATATAGATCATCTTTTGAAGTTGTTTCAACAACTGAGGAAATATCAACTTCGTTTGAATCACAACAAATGCAACTTTGGGGTGAGATATGGAAAGCTCCTAGGTTTCATTTTCAGCCAAAAGGGTATTGATGTAGATCCTGACAAAGTCAAAGCTATTCAAGAAATTCCTACGCCACAAACTGAAAAGCAAGTAAGAGGTTTTCTTGGACGGTTGAATTATATCTCCAGATTTATCTCTCAAATGACTACTAGTTTTGGGCCAATATTCAAGCTTCTCCGCAAATATCAAGAGGTTGTGTGGACAGAAGATTTCCAAAAAGCATTCGACGGTATCAAGGAATACCTTTCAGAACCTCCAATATTGATTCCTCCAATCGAAGGAAGACCTCTAATCAAGTACCTTACTATGTTAGAAAATTCTATAGGTTGCGTGCTTAGACAACAAGATGAAACCGGTAAGAAGGAGCATGCCATCTATTACTTGAGTAAAAAGTTCACCAATTGTCAAACTCGTTACTCCATGTTCGAGAAAACCTGTTATGCTTTGGTATGGGCTTCGAAACGTCTCCGCGAGTACATGATCAACCACACTACTTGTTAAATCTCCAAAATGGATCCAATCAAGTACGTCTTTGAAAACCCTGGCTTAACAGGGAGAATTTCCCGATGGCAGATGCTATTATTTGAATATGACATCGAGTACCGCGCCCAAAAAGTGGTCAAAGGAAGCATTCTCGCCGATCACTTGGCTTATCAACCAATCAACGAATACCAATCTCTCAAGTTTGAATTCCCTGAAGAGGATGTTATGTACTTAAAGATGAAAGATTGTGACGAACCGTTACCTAAAGAAGGTCCTGATCTTGAATCAAGATGGGGCCTAATTTTTGATGGAGCAGTTAACGCTTTTGGCAATGGAATTGGGGAAATCATCATTATTCCCTAGGGTACTTGTAACACGATGGGAGAAGTGACTTGCTTGTTCTGTGTTTTATTGCAAATGTTGCGGATAGCAAGAGTCGCCACCGACTTTTCTTTTATCCAATAAATGAAAGGTGAAAAGAATAGGAAAATAACTTTGTTAGATTCTAAGTACGGGAGGCAGTTATGAAAAGGGAAGGTATTAGCACCTTTTCCATCCGTGGTTATCTATGGGCTCTTAGTTGCTTAGCTCAATTATGAAAAAATTTCTTTCTATGTTTGTGTATTTGAAAATATTTTTAAAGACATTTCACTTTGGCTTCGTAATGATTCTCGTTGGAATGTATAAGAAATGTTCAGAAACATTTGTTTGGAAAATGTTTAACTTTGTAATGATTCTCGCTGGAATGTATACAAAGTGTTTTTAAAATGTTTTTGAAAATAGTGTGAGGTGTGAAAAGTATTTGGACTGAGCAAGCAACTAGGAGTCTATTACCTACTCAGAATGGTCGTTTCCATGTTATTTTCCTTCTCCTTTAGAATAAGGTTATTCATACCATTAGTTGGTAGGTAACTTTATTCGTTTGGATGTGAAGGGACTTTCGAAGGGTCATCGTATGGTCATAGAAGGCAACATGGAAGAATACCTTAGCAATTTGAAGGGACGATCATCACTTTTCGTAGGCAACAACCGAGGGACGAGATCATATATTTGTAGGCAACATCGAGGGTCATCGAGGGACTATGATCTTTGTGATGATATTATTTGTAAGGGTCTTTGCTAATGGTACCCCTACGCTCGAGGGACATGACCATTGTTTATTAGTAAGGAAACAAGAGAGGATACACTAAGGGGGTGCAAGTGTGATGATTGTGTTGATTCAGATATTTATCTTAAGATTAGGGTGATCTAAGATTGCTTTTATTCTTGCCATATAAACCCTAGTTACTAGCAGCGAATATATGTACAAAAATTAAGAGTGCAAAAAGTAAAAGTGCAGAAATATAAATCCTACACTATTACATGGCTTTGGGGCAGAGACATAATAGGAGGTGCGTAAAGTAAATCCCTAATTAAGCTATTACATTCCATGAGCAGTTACATAATAGTAAAGAAAATGCGAGGAATTTAAACCCTAACTATTACAACTTGTGAACAGTTACAATAATCGAAAATAGTATCGCAGGAAAGGATTAAATTGCAAATAAGAGAAGATAATGTAAGTAGAAAATAGATTTTCATATTAGAAAAATGTTTTAGGGTTAGAAACCAATTTATATGACAGAAAATTTTGGAATTTTTTGGATCAATTTTATCTTATAAAAAAAATTAAAAGTCAATTTAATGGTTAATTAACAATTAATTAAAAGAAGAAAAAAATCTTTTTTTTATGTCAAAAATTAAATTAAGATTATTATGACCTAAATGCAAAAGGAAAATATTTTTTGTGATTTTCATGGTATTTTAGAAAAATATTTGAAAGAAAATTAAATAAGAAAAGAAAATAATTAAAAATTATAAGAAAATGTTAGTTTTGCAAGGTTGCAAAAATAAAGTTAAGCGCCAGGGATCGAACCCAGGCCCTCCTGGTTATAGCGCGCGCCTCCTGCCAATTGAACCAAGTGCACATGGTGTTAGTGGAATGAACGAAAATGTATATAACAAAAAATATTTTCAGAAAATAATTATATCAAAACGCGCGCGAAGGAGTCATCTTCTTCGTTTGAATTTTCCAGTGTTTTACCTACGGTTTTGGTTCGTAGCTAGAACCTTTAGTGACAGTTTTGTGTGTCACTAAAGTACCTGCAAATTCACAAATCAAGCAATACGCAATATAAATTCACGGAGAGACCATAGATCAATTGGAATCGATCCTCTGAGCACGATGGTGCCCTCAGTTTCATCCATTTTTTCCTATACTCAAAGTTCCTAATTCAATGCTTAAAAACCCTAACCATGGCATGTCACGGTTCCTGTGATTGAACTCAAATTAAACCATTCAAATAGTTTCAAAACATCATTCTAAACACAAATATGCAATTGAATCATGTTAAAATTGTATGTTTGTACAAAATCGAATTTGAGAGAAATATGCGCAAACCGTGAGTTGGATATCGTGATTTTGGAGGTATGGCCGATCTGTGAACATTTGGAACGGATCAATTATTACCCAGGAACGTGTTGGAACACTTTGTTTGGCCTAGATCGATGCAAAACTTGGTCTGCAAACTTGCTTGAAAGTCACGATTTTTGCAACTTAGTTAGGGTTCTTGTGGCCAGAATTCGGGTCCTTTTGCATCTGGGATCATGGTATCTATAATAGATGAAAAATAGGTCAAGAGTTATGAGGAAAAAATATTCTTTCAAAGCAAGAATATTTGATTTGGAATTGCACCAAATATTGTCATTCTTGATTCAATCTCTTGCCTAATCAAGAAAATTTTAAAATTATCAGATATAATGGCTTGCTTGGACCTCAATAATGCTGAAAAACAATCTTTGCACTTAATGATTTCATTTTATATCTTTTATTTTAATTAACTTGGATTAAAATGAATAAAAATACAAAATAAATAAAATAAAAAATGCAAAGGCGTGCAAATAGGCTTGGAGGTTCTTGTGAAGATTAGAAACAAGTTTGGATCAAAAAAATTTAGGCCCATTTAGAAAACATTTGATTTTTCTAAGTATTTTTCTTCATGCACTTCCTCAAAAATGCTCAACTTGCACAACTTGTATCTTGTTCAATTTTCAACATTTTTAGGTGTTATTTATTTTTTAGAAATCTTAAGATGTTCTCTAAACACTCCTTTTTGTTTCATCTTCATTTAAGTTTCCATGTTCATGTACACTTCTTTGCAAAAAGATGACTTTTTGTTGACTTTTAGAAGGACATCTAATATTTTGATCCATAACTCTCAAATGATGCATTTTTGGCCAAATATTGTGAGACATGAAGTTGTATAGAATTTAATTCTCTTCAAAATGAGATTTGGTGGAAAAATTTATGATAAAGTATGTGAAAGTTATGCCTGATCAAAGTTCTGTTGCCTTTTTACCCAAAAACCCTAATTTGGAAACTTTGACTTTTGATCAAATCTTAACTTTTCTTGATGAATCATGATCAACCCTTGAAAATATGATGAATGTGACTTCAAAATATTTATGTTGACCAAAAAAGATGAAGTTTGACTGTATGTTGACCACAATTGATTTTTTGTTCAATATAATTGATTGTCAACCATCTGAGCAATTGATTGAGCAAACTTGAGTTGTAAGGCTTGAAACTTGACATGGTGATCCCTTGGGAAATATGAGGTGGTATGATTACCATTTGAGGTACTAGAACTTGATTTTGTATTTAGAGCAGCAAAATCCTAGTTGTGGGTTGATTGCTTAGGAGAGGGTTCCTCTGGTAAACCCTTGAGAAATTCTTGAGTATGGAGATGTGGATTGTCTTAAAAAATAGGAGGGAAAATTTTGGGGTATAATAGTTGCCCCTGTTTAATATTCTTGTACCTAAAGGGTTAGATTGGTATGCTTTCCATTCATGACCTGAAGGTAGAAGATGATTGAACATTCGAGTACACCAGAAAATTTGCACTCACTAGTATATGGAATGAGATCGTCAATTGACGATGCACTGGAATGGGCTTGTATATGCCATTTGGAGAAGTTGATGCTGGAAAGTGAGTTATACGTTAGACTCCGCGCTTGTCTTGGAATAATATTACTGATATGTATTGGCGTAGTCGGAGATGGGCTTAAAGATGTCATCTGGAGTGATGAGGGGGTCTGAATAAACCTTCGTCTTGGCTATATCTAAAATGAGTATTCATCAGGCTGCAGATAGATTTCTCGTCTTGTTTCGGGCATTAATCTGGGTCCTTCTGTCTAGTGATAACTTTTCTGGTCGTTCAAATAGTTTTCTCGTCTTGTTTCGGGTATTAATCTGTGACCTTCTGTTTCGAAAGTAACTTTCACCTGCGGGGAAAATTTAACTTGAAAGGATATTATAGGTTCTATGCAGATTATGATGCATGTGAGTATATGATAATGCGCATGTTATGACTTTTTATGAATAATGTATGAATGTAGATGTTGTGGTATCTATCTTGAAGATGATAGAAACGTTCTGTTGGGGATCTTTGATTTCTGCTTGGGGATGTAGTGGTTGGCGACCCGGGCTGGGGAATAATAGGAATGTGAATTCCTCCGACGCACTATCTGACCAAGTTTCAAGTTTGGACATCAACATTGTTGGGGGATGGTAATCTTGAAAGGTACTCAAATGGGGATGAATATCTTGTATATAAACCTTGTTGGGGAATGATGCAATATTGAATGACCTATTACTGCTTGGAGACTGACATAATAATTTGATTGATGATTTGTTACTGCTCGGGGACCAATATAACAAAGTTGGCGTTCATTGTGCGGGGACTGACGTGACAATGTAGACGATCACTGCTCGAGGACTAACGTGATGATAAGATCACTTCTCGGGGACTAACGTGATGATGTTGATGATCAGTGCTCAGGTACAAACGTGATCATGTTGATAAGATCACTGCTCGGGGACCAACGTGATGATGTTGATGATCACTGCTCGGAGACTAACGTGATGAAGTTGATTGGATCACTGCTCGGGGACTAACGTGATAAGTAGAAGCATTGTATGTTGCTGAAAAGGGATGATAGAGTAATACTTTTATTTGAGAGATCTGTCTCTATCAAGGGAGTGATGGCCCTGTGGGGATTGTAGAGATTATTCTTGTGGGAATATACCCTTGTGCAAATGACTCATGTGTTGGTGACTTTAGTTGTCATCTCAGCTCCTAGAGTTTGTAGTAATTATTGTTTTTGTTCGCTTTTTGTATGTTTGTGAATATATATTTATTGTCAGATGCATATAATCATTCAAAGAAATCATTGGACTTAATGCAAATAAAACAGATAAAAGTAAAAAATTTGAACTGGAAAAGAGAAATTGTATTAATTTTGAAAAGTGGGCCTATAGATAGGCAGTTTGTGTACAAAGAGACAAATATCCTAGTAAGAGGAAATTGTCAGAAACATTTGCAAAATAGTAAAAGCTATGTGGAAACAATCTCGTCGGGTTTCAACTATGTTATTGCTCATATATTTTCGACTATCTCATCTCCTTGCTATCAGAAGAAGATGATTTAACTGATTTGTGTCGTTTGAAGCTGATAGTGGATGATCTGGACGAGACATAGTCGTACGCTTGAACCCCTATCTTTTGCCTAGACCTCCCTTTCGGGTTTTTAGTCTATCGGGATACCCTTTTTTGCCAAAGCCGCCTATGCAGGTTTTCGACTTGTCGGGTGTACATTTTTTGTATATATGTCCTAAATTTTTGCCCGAGCCTTTTAGTTCGCCAGGACACCCTTATTCTTGCCTAGGCCAGTCAACCTAGCGGGTATCATTTATGCGTAGTATTTTTGACTATGTGCGTTCACAGGGTCCGGGCAGTCTTCTTCATCCATAGTGCTTAGTATCATGGCTCCGCCAGAAAATACTGTCTTGACTACAAATGGCCCTTCGTAGGTGGAAGTCCATTTTCCCCTGGGATCACCTTGTGGTAGATTGATGCGCTTGACTACTAGATCTCCAACCTGGTACGCTCGGTGCTTGACTTTATTGTTGAAGGCTTTGATCATTCATTTCTGATATATCTGTCCATGGTAGATGGTTGCGAGTCGTTTCTCATCGATCAAGTTTATCTGGTCAAGTCGAGTCTGGACCCATTCGTATTCTTCTAACTTTGCATCCTTGAGTACTCTGAGTGAGGGTATCTGAACCTCGATAGGTAGAACCGCTTCCCTACCATATACGATAGAGAAAGTGGTTTCCCTAGTAGATGTTCGTACTGAAGTGAGATAACCGTGGAGAGCAAATGGAAACATCTTGTGCCAATCCTTATAATTCATTGTCATCTTCTGTATGATTTTCTTAAGATTTTTGTTGGCGGCTTCCATTGCGTCATTCATCTTTGGTCCATATGGAGAAGAGTTTTGATGCTTAATCTTGAACTACATGCAGAGTTTAGTGATCATCTTGTTATTGAGGTTGGTACCATTGTTTGTGATAATCCTTTCGGGGATGTCGTATCGACAGATGAGATTATGTTTGATAAATTGACCCACGACATTCTTGGTAATAGATGCCAACGAGGCTGGTTCTACCCATTTGTTAAAGTAATCAATAGCAACGAGGATGAAATGGTGTCCATTAGAAGCGGTTGCGAAAGGCCACGGGGCAGTCAGAACATTCAATGGAACTGGAGGTACGTGCACTTTGTCTGCGTATATTTGGCATTTGTGATAAGATCGAGCATAGCGATAACAATCAGCTTCCATAGTGCACCAATAGTAACCTGCTCTCAAAATCTTCTTCGCCATTGTATGCCCACTGGAGTGGGTACCAAATGCGCCTTCATGTAACTCTTCCATAATTCGTTCGGTTGTCTTTTGATCTACATATCGAAGTAAGGCCAATTCATGATTGCGTTAGTATAAGATGTCGTTACTGAGAAAGAACTTGGTGGAGAATCTTCTTAGGAACTTATTATCATTGACAGATGCCCCCTTCAGGGTATTCTTGAGCCTCGAGGTACCACTTCACTTCGTAGAACCAAGGTCTCTCCTCTACTTCTTCGACATCAAGTTTGCAACAGTGTGCTGGTTCGTCTAGTCTTTCAATAGTAATATGAGGAGCTTTGTTGTCCCATCTGACTTTGAACATAGATAACATGACATCTAACGCGTCTGCCAGTTGATTCTCTTCTCGTGGGATGTGCTCGAAAGTGATTTCTTCGAAGTAGGGGACCATATTCAACACACGCTCTCGATACATAATGAGGTTTGAATGTTTTGTATCCCATTCACCCTTGATCTGACTAATCACCAAAGCTGAGTCTCCATATACTTGCAAGAATTTTATCCTCAAGTCAATAGCAGCTTTGATACCCATGATGCACGCTTCATATTCAGCCATATTATTGGTGTAGTCGAAACATAGTCTGGCCGTGAAAGGTGTATGACTTCCATTGGGAGATGTAATTATGGCGCTAATACCATCGCCAAGTGCGTTAGAAGCTCCATCTAAGACCAAAGTCCATCGGGACCCTCGCTCAGGTCCTTCATTCGGTCCAGGCTCTTCAGAATCGGTGATAACATAATATCCTTGTCTAGAAACTCGAAATACATAGACTGGTAGTCTTCTACGGCTTGATGAGCCAAATGGTCAGCTACCACACTTCCTTTAATTGCTTTCTGGGTAGTATATTGGATGTTGTATTCGGTCAAGATCATTTGCCATCTTGCTATTCTTCCGAAGAGAGCAGGTTTCTCGAAAATGTATTTTATCGGGTCCATCTTAGAGATCAACAAGGTAGTGTGAGTCAATATATACTTTCTTAGTCGGCGAGCAGCCCAAGCCAAAGCGCTGCAAGTTTTCTCGAGCTGTGAGTATCTTGTTTCATAGTCGGTAAAATTTTTGTTAAGGTAGTGTATTGCATACTCTTTTCGACTAGACTCATCATGTTGCCCCAACACACACCCCATGAATTCTCTAATATTATTAAGTACATGATGAGAGGTCTTCTTTCAACTGGTGGCATCAGGATAAGAGATGCTTGTAGGTACTCCTTGATTTTTTCGAAAGCTGTCTGGAAATTGTCATTCCATTTTACCACTTGATCTTTCTTCAATAACTTGAACATTGGCTCACAAGTAGCAGTTAGATGTGCAATGAATCTGGCAATGTAATTCAGTCGTCCCAAGAAACCTCTAACTTCCTTCTCGGTGCGGGGAGCTGGCATTTCTTGAATAGCTTTAACCTTAGCAGGATCAACTTCGATACCTTTACCACTGACAACGAATCCCAGGAGTTTGCGGGATCAAACTCCAAAGGTGCATTTGCTCGGATTTAGTCTCAATCTGTATTTCTTCAGTCTGTCAAATAGCTTTTACAAATAATCAAGATGTTCTTCTTCAGTTTGTGATCGAGCTATCATGTTGTCGACGTAGACCTCTATCTTATGATGGATCATATCATGGAATAAAGCCACCATAACATGTTGATATGTGGCGCCAGCATTCTTCAACCCAAACAACATGACCTTGTATCAGAAGGTGCCCCAATGTGTGAAGAAAGTAGTCTTTTCCATATCTTCAAGAGCCATCTTGATCTGATTGTAACTGGAGAAACCATCCATGAAAGAGAAAACTTTATGTTGAGCGGTATTGACAACCCGAACATTAATATGTGGGAGCATAAAATCGTCTTTCGGGCTAGCTTTATTAAAGTCTCTGTAATCTACACACATGCGCACTTTGCCATCCTTCTTAGGTACGGGCACCGCGTTTGCAACCCACTGCGAATAAGAAGTAACGGCTAAGAAACCGACATTGAATTACTTCATAACTTCGGCTTTAATTTTCTCAGACATCTCAGGCCGCATACGACGGACCTTCTGCTTCACAGGGATAAAACCCTCTTTTGTTGGTAGTCGGTGTACCACAATGTCAATATCTATACCCGGCATGTCTTCGTAGGACCAAGAAAAAATATTGATGTAGTCTCGCAGCATCTGGACCAATCTTTCTTTAACATTGTTCTCAAGACCTGCTCCTATCTTGATTTCTTTTCTGTCTTCGTCGGTTCCTAGATTCACAACTTCGACTGGCTCTCCGTGTGGCTGTATAGCCCTCTCTTTTTGCTATAGTAGTCTGGAAAGTTCTCCTGGCACTTTATAATCTTCCTCACCTTCATCTTCGGCTTGGTAGATCGGATGATCGAAGTCATATTTAGCAGTAGCATAATCATTATCAACAAGATTCGAAGTGAATGTGGATCTGCAATGTATTATGTGGGTGTGTGTAAGAGAACGTAGCTTTTGAAAGGTGATAAAGTAAAAATAAAGATAGAGAGCACAATATTTGAATGCAAAATTCCAATGATTTATTGAATGAAAATATGCGAATGACAAATAATAACCCTCAAAAACGAGCCGTGGTGCCCCGGGCAAGGCACTAGGCTTAGAGTTTATTGTTCAAATCGTAAAAATCATAAAAGCATAACAAAAAAGAAATTACTCCTGTCTAAAGGAGATTGGTATAACATCTTCAATCTTCCAACTGTTGAGTCCACCGCCCAGAGTCAGGAAGATCCAATTATTAATGTCAAAGTCACCATCATCGTCTTCTATTGCATGAACCCCATTCTTGTTGATGCGGAATGGGGATCTGTCGGCACATTCTCGGCGTATCATCTTCTGACCTTTGGAAGTGAAGCCTAAACCGGTCTTGTCAAATTTGAACAGAAAATCGGGTAACTGACCCCAAATAGTACAATCTCCTTCTTCAACCACAGCTCTGGCATCTTTCAGCGAGGCCACCTTCGGTGGAACTCTAGTAACTTTAGGAGTGAAAGGAGAGTCGACAGGCATGACTCCTGGAATTACTTTGAAAGCTTAACAGGGGGTTTCAACAAATTCAACTTCCATTTTGATGTATCGGAATGACTGCAGATGGCTTACCATGTATTCTTCCTCTCCGCATAATGTAACAATCTTCCCCTTCACTAGGTACTTCAACTTCTGATGTAGAGTAGAGGTAACGGCGCCTGCTCCATGTATCCAAGGGCTTCCGAGTAGGCAAGAATAAGCTGAATGGATGTCCATCACAAAGAAAGTACAGTCAAAAGTCTAGGAACCTACTTTGATCGGCAAGTTGATATCTCGTAGTACTGTTCTTTTTGAACCATCAAAAGCTCTTACAATTATGTCACTAGGTTTCATGACCACCTCTTCAGCATTAAGTCGGTCGAGAGCACCCTTCGGCAGGATATTCAGAGTAGAGCCAGTATCCACCAATATGTGAGACAAAGTGATGCCCTTGCATTCAATAGAGATGTGAAAGGCTTTGTTATGTTTTCTTCTGGCAGGAGTCAGATCAGCATCAGAAAAGCCTAAACCATTATCAGCGATCAGGCTAGAAATACAACTTTCGAATTGGTCAGCAGAAGTGTCTTGTAGTATGTGTGCATTCTTCAGAAATTTCACCAAGGCTTTAGCATGAGCCTCAAAGCACAACAACAGAGCTAGCATAGAAATCTTGGACGGGGTTTTTCCTAACTGTTCCACAACATTGTAGTCGCTCTTCTTAATCTTCAAAATTTCCTCCATTTCTTGTCTGGAGGTACCTTCGACAACTTCCTTTGGTACTTCTGTCTGAGCAGGTTGAGTCATTTTCTCTTTCCCTTGAGTCTCGGGAGTTGGTTTAGTAGTAGCCATGTGAACTAGTGCAACAGTGTCTTTTTTAGGAGAGATATCTGGAGAAAATATTCTTCCGGTGCTGGTTACTTTGCTTGATCCGGTGATATTGTCAATGTCAGGATTTGTAGCTTCAATTATATTGTCTTCAACGGTTAGTGGCTCTTACTTTATGCCATAGTAGTAAACTTCGGCTCCATAATTCCAAGGTATAGCTTTGTTAGAGGAATATGGAATTGATCTGGGCAAGGTAATAATGAGAGGTGCCACTCTAGGTGCAAGATCGTCAGAGGTGATCCTTATTGTGTTCACATCAGCATATTATTCGGGATAGTCATCTCCCCGTATGGTTGCCTTGATGTCTTCAATTGCAATCTTGTAGCTTTCAGGAGCGGTATACTTCACCATGAAATCAAACTTCCCATTTGGTTGCCCCAAGGTATCCCATACTTCTGGTACGTTTTCGCTTACGTCTTCGATCTTTACACTTTTAGATACATCTTCGCACAAACTCCCCACAAACGGATGTTTTAGGAATAGCACTTCTCGGTTGTCCATCATGCGTTGAACACGTATCTTCAACCAAGCACATCTATCTGATTCAGATGCACACCAATGGCAGTCGTCGGGACATCCTAGAAATACACTGGCTTGCAACAAATCTTTCTTGACAGTCATCAGGGGAATGGTCAGCTCATTCACATCAAAGACAAAGGAGTCATTGTCAATGGAGTTGGAACTTTTACCATTGTCAGGCATTGGTGCGTTGATCACATTCAGAGTTTCAATAGAAGGGTCAAATTCAATTTCCCGAGCTTCAATCATGTCTCGAATCTTGTTCTTCAGGGACCAACAGTTGTTGGTGTCGTTCCCTGGGCTGTTGGAGTGGTATGCACACCTTGCATTAGGATTGTAATTTGGAGAGGAAGTGTTGACATGTTGAGGAGGATCCCTCAAAGTAATCAGCTCTGCTTTCAACATGTACTGTAATGCTTGAGATAGCGGTATGTTGATCTTCGTAAACTGTCTTCTTGGCGCGTTCTACCCACGTGCGTTGTCTTGTTGAGGTTGCACTGGTGTGGGATTGGAGATCAAGACTACCCCCACAAATTGATTGCGGTCATTTTTATCATGGCTCTTCTGACCATACACAACATTGGCTTCTTTCTTCCCTCCAAAAGATCTCTTTACAATGTTTGAGGATGTTTCGACTTGAACCTTTTCGTTCTTGATTCCAGCTTCAATTTGTTCTCCTGTCAATATCAGCTCAATGAATCCGGCTGAAGAGTTTCCAATCAGATGATTGAAGAATGGGCTTGTCAGTGTTCCCATGAACATATCAACCAATTCCCTATTAGACAATGTTTATTGAACTCTTCCTGCTAGATCTCTCCATTTCTGAGCATACTCCTTGAGCTTCTCGACACGACTCATAGACATGCTCTGCAGTTGTATATGGGTTGGTGCCAATTCAGCATTGTATTGATACTGTTTTTAGAAAGCATCTGCCAAATTATTCCAGGTATGAATGTGGGTACTCTCTAGCTGATAATACCACTCCAACTCTGTTTCCAACAAGCTCTCTTGAAAGAAATGTATCTATAGCTTCTTGTCTTCAGTATGAGGATGGATCTTCTAAATATAGGACTTCAGATGCAGCTTCGGACAAGAAATGCCATCATACTTAGAAAAGGTAGGGACCTTGAACTTGCAGGTAATTACCACTCAGGGAACCAGACTCAGATCATCAAAGTTCAACCCTGACATTTTCAGATTCTCCACAGCATTCAGGCGGTCTTCAATTTGCTTGTACTTTTCATCGTTAGGATACTGCTCGCTCATATAGTCATCCTCTTCGTTTTCAGACTCATGATGGCTTCCTTCATTATTTTTTACGCTACCTTCAGTTTTGTCGCTCTTGTTTGAGAATTCAAGTTGTCTGACCACCTTGACTAGACCTCTGAACCTTTTCCCCATGTTAATGAGGCCAATAGTCTTCTTTTTCTGGTGATGAGCTTCTTCAAATCTTTCTACCTTGAGCTAAGCTGGTGAACATTTCTTGGAATTGAGCGCTCTGAGCCTGGAGATCTTTGCCAGTCTGTTCGAGAGCCATTTCTGGTGAAATAAACAGCGAGAGAATGAGAAAACTAGTCTTCAGTGTACCTGTTATGAAATGTTGTGCTATGATATGCAATGTTATGCATTGCAATGTTTTCAAGGACCTTAGGAATTTAAATTGGTAAACAAGCAAGAACAAACTTTTTATTAGTTGACTTAGTAAGTACAAATAAAATCTCAGATAGTAAAATGAAATTCCTAGAGCTTAGGTCTCCCATGGACGCTTTCTTTTTGCGTTGAAATAGGTATTGATGTATTGCTCCTGGTGAAGCAGCTTCGTCAGCTCCAATACTCTTTCTCGCTTGTGTAGCACTAGGTTTCGATTGTATCCCTTTCTTTTTTTAGTTGAATACAGGATCTCTTTAATTCTTCAAAATCAGTAGGCATGTCTGGATGAAGAATGGTATAGGGTTCGTCTCCTACAGCAACAGGTTCCATGATCACTGGCGGGATAGCAGTATATGGCATCATGAGATTTTGAGCTCGAGCTCGCACCCATTTGAGGTAAGGTTCCCAAGGAATGGAATTTTTATGCCCCAAGGTTTTGGTATCAATTTTCTTCACTATGCCCCAAGCATGCACAAATCTTCGAAGATAACCATGGAGATCATTGTTGTAGTCAAATACGATGTCTTGGAGAAGCATATCATAAGGACCATCTCTTCTAGCATAACCAAACTGTTGTAGCGCTAGAGAAGGGATGTAAGTGATACCTCATCTTATTCAAAGGAGTTGCACATTAGGGAATTATCCACAACACTCAATAAATGTGAAATCCTTTTGAAAGTAAAGACACCAACGGATATCTGAATGAGAGAGTGACATCAACCTTCGAGACCATTTCAACCTTTGCTCGTTATTCATTACTGACTAAAGAAGGTACAAAGTAAACCACCTGGATAATAACGGTATGCAACACATGAGAATCCCTTGTCTTTTCATAGTACGATTGTGGAGAGAATGCAGAATATCTCCAAGCAAAGTAGGCACAGGATTATGAGTGAGGAAAATCTTGATAGTGTTTACATCTACGAATTGGTCTGGATTAGGAAATAGCACCAAACCATAGATGAGTAAAGCCACAATGTCTTCAAAAGCATGGAAACTCATAGCCTTTAGGAATTCTCGATCTTTCTTTATTAGAAACTTAGCAAGCAAACACTTAACTCCACTTATTGTTTCCCAATTGTCTTCAATGTCTGATCGCTTTAGATGTAACGTTGATGTGATGTCTTCGAACTTCAGAACTTTTTCTGAGCCGGTGAATGGTATTTGATCAAGAATAGGTATCCCAAGTAGATTAGAGAACTCTTCCAATATAGGTACCAACTGATAGTCTGGGAAAGTAAAGCAATCATGCTTTGGATCGAAGAACTGGAATACGACGCTCATTATATCTTCTTCAAAACCGGAGGTAACCAAGTCGAGTAGATAACCATGTCTTTTGATGAACTGAGAGTGATCAAGAATTTTTGAGACAAACTCCCTGAGTTGAGAAGGTATACCCACAAAGTTGATTCGGATAGTCTTCCTAGAAGCCATAACCCTACAACACAAAGCAAAGATAAATCCCTAGGTCCTTGAAATGGTTAGAAATTATATGATGTTATGATGTTATAATGTCATGTTTAAATAGCAAGCACAAGCAACTCACACAATAGCCCTAGGTTTAAGGATTTCATGAGGTATAGGTGTTTACCCTAGTGGAGTTTGAGTGGGCTCAACCTGTCCTATAAGAGTAATCGGGTTCTAGGAATCTCATATCATCGATCTTTCTCGCAGGCTATTTTTCAATACGACTACCAAGTGGTCGACCGAAACATCTCGAAAGTCGAATTTTAATGAGCGTAGCATCGAGTATCAGCCAACCTCAGTTTGCACTGAAGCCGGCTATCTCACTACCTTCTAATGGCCAAGACGGGTCAATTAGGGTTCTAAAGTTGAGTTAGTTCTTATGACACCACGCAGACGCTAAATACTTCCTCAACTGAACATGAGGAGCATCAGTACATCCAAAGTGTCGCACCAACCGTAGCCATCATTTTGACCGTTTCGGTATACGCCTAACAGTCGTGATCCACCACAGATATAAAACCCAAGGAACCCTTTGAAAATAAAGCAGACAAAACAAATAGAAAGTAATAAAGGTGATCTAAAACCCTAAGGTAGCCTCACTTTAGGTAGTGTCCCCAGTAGAGTTGCCAGTTCTGTAACACGGTGGAAGAACTAACTTGTTTGTTTTGTATTTTATCGCAAATGTTGCGGATAGCAAGAGTCCCCACCGACTTTTCTTTTATCCAATGAAGGGAAGGTGAAAAGAACAGGAAAAGACCTTCGTTAGATTCTGAGTACGGGAGGTAGTTATGAAAAGGGAAGGTATTAAAACCCTTTCCATCCGTAGTTATCTACGAGCTCTTATTTGCTTAGCTCACTTTTGAAAAAATTTGTTTCTGTGTTTGTGTATTTGAAAATATTTTGAAAGACATTTCACTTTGACTTCGTAATGATTCTCGTTGGAATGTATACGAAGTGTTCGGAAATGTTTGTTTTAGAAAATGTTCAACTTTGTAATGATTCTCACAGGAATGTATACAAAGTGTTTTTGAAAAAAATTTAAAATAGTGTGAGGTGTGAAAAATATTTGGATTGAGCAAGCAACTAGGAGTCTATTACCTACTCAGAATGGTCATTTCCATGTTATTTTCCTTCTCCTTTAGAATAAGGCTATCCATACCATTAGTTGGTAGGCAACTTTATTCGTTTGGATGTGAAAGGACTTTCGAAGGGTCATCGTATGGTCATAGAAGGCAACATGTAGGGATACCTTAGCAATTCGAAGGGACGATCATCACTTTTCGTAGGCAACAACCGAGGCACGAGATCATATATTTGTAGGCAACATAGAGCGTCATTGAGGGACTATGATCTTTGTGATGATATTATTTGTAAGGGTCTTTGCTAATTGTACCCCTACGCTCGAGGGACATGACCATTGCTTATTCGTAAGGCAACAAGAGAGGATACCCTAAGCGGGTGCAAGTGTCATTAATAAGAAAATGTTAGTTTTTCAAGGTTGCAAAAATAAAGTGAGGCACCAGGGATCGAACCCATGCCCTCCTGGTTAGAGCACGCGCCTCCTGCCAACTAAACCAAGTGCACATGGTGTTAGTGGAATGAACGAAAATGTATATAACCAAAAGTATTTTCAGAAAATAATTAAATCAAAACGCGCGCGAAGGAGTCATCTTTTTCGTTTGAATTTTCCAAGGTTTTACCTACGGTTTTGGTTCGTAGCTAGAACCTTTAGTGATAATTTTGTGTGTCACTATAGTACCTGCAAATTCACAAATCAAGCAATACGCAATATAAATTCATGGAGAGACCATAGATTGATTGGAATCGGTCATCTGAGCACGATGGTGCCCTCAGTTTAATCCAATTTTGCCTGTAATCAAAGTTCCGAATTCAAAACTTAAAAACCCTAACCATGGCAAGTCACAGTTCCTGCGATTGAACTCAAATTAAACCATTCAAATAGTTTCAAAACATCATTCTAAACACAAATATGCAATTGAATCATGTTAAAAGTGTATGTATGTACAAAATCGAATTTGAGAGAAAGGTGTGCAAACCGTGAGTTGGATATCTTGATTCTGGAGGTGTGGACGATCTATGAATGTCTGGAACGGATCAATGAACACCCAGGAACGTGTTGGAACACTTTGTTTGGCATGCATCGATGCAAAACTTGGTCTGCAAACTTGCTTGAATGTCACGATTTTTGAAACTAGGTTAGGGTTCTTGTGGCCAGAATTCATGTCCTTTTGCATCTAGGATCATGGTATATATATAATAGATGAAAAATAGGTCAAGAGTTATGAGGAAAAAATATCCTTTTAATGCAAGAATATTTGATTTGGAATTGCACCAAATATTACTATTCTTGATTCAATCTCATTCAATCTCTTGCCTAATCAAGAAAATTTTGAATTTATCAGATATAATGGCTTGCTTGGACCTCAGGAATGCTGAAAAACAATCCTTGCACTCAATGATTTGATTTTATATCTTTTAATTTAATTAATTTGGATTAAAATGAATAAAAATCCAAAATAAATAAAATAAAATAATGAAAGGGTGTGCAAATGGTCTTGGAGGTTCTTGTCAAGATTATAAACAATTTTGAATCAAAAAAACTTAGGCCCATTTAGAAAAATTTTGATTTTTCTAAGTATTTCTCTTCATGCACTTCCTCAAAAATGCTCAACTTGCACAACTTGTATCTTGCTCAATTTTCAATATTTTTAGGTTTTCTTGGATTTTTTAGAAATATTATGATGTAATCTAAACACTCCTTTTGGTTTCATCTTCATTGAAGTTTCCATGTTCGTGTACACTTCTTTGCAAAAAGATGACTTTTTGTTGAATTTTAGAAGGACCTCTGATGTTTTGATCCATAACTCTCAATTGATGCATTTTTGGCCAAAGCTTGTGAGATATGAAGTTGTAGAGATATGAATTCTCTTCAAAATAAGCTTTGGTGGAAAAATATTTGATAAAGTATGTGAAATTTATGCCTGGTCAAAGTTCTGTTGACTTTTTGCCCAAAAACCCTAATTTGGAAACTTTGACTTTTGATCAAATCTTAACTTTTCTTGATGAATCATGATCAACCCTTGATAATATGATGAATGTGACCTCAAAATATTTATGTTGACCAAAAATGGTGAAGTTTGACTGTATGTTGACCACAGTTGACTTTTTGTCCAATACAATTAATTTTCAACCATCTGAGTAATTGACTGAGCAAACTTGAGCTGTAAGGCTTGAAACTTGACATGGTGATCCCTTGGGACATATTAAGATGTATGATGACCACTTGAGGTACTAGAACTTGATTTTGTCTTGAGAGAAGAAAAATCCTAGTTATGGGTTGATTGCTTAGGAGAGGGTTCATCTGGTCAACCCTTGAGAAATTCTTGAGTATGGAGATGTGGATTGTCTTGAAAAATAGGAGGGAAAATTTTGGGGTATAACAGTACTCATATCCCGTTTCCCTCCAGATTTCTATTTGATTTCACTAACATCGCAGAATACGAAGCTTGTATCATGGGTATTGAAGAAGCCATCGAGTTAAGGATCAAGATCCTTGACATATATGGAGATCCAGCCCTTGTGATCAATCAAATCAAAGACAAGTATGAAACTCATAACCTTGGTTTGATTCCCTACCGATATTATGCAATACACTTATTGACTTTCTTCAACAAAGTTGAATTGCATCACATTCCTCGAGATTAGAATCGAATGGCAAACACGTTGGCTACTCTATCTTCCATGTTCATAGTCAACCATTGGAACGATATGCCTAAGATCAACATTAGATGTCTTGAAAGACCCGCCTATGTGTTTGCAACTAAAGCAGTCATCAATGATAGACCGTGGTTCCATGACATCAAACGCTTCCTTCAAACTCAAGAGTACCCACTCGGGGCATCGCACAAATTTAGGAAAACTCTAAGGAGGCTTTTTGGAAATTTCTTTCTGAATAGAGATGTGTTGTACAAAAGAAACTTCGATAAGGTCTTGCTCAGATGCGTGGACAGACACGAAGCAGATATGTTAATACACAAAGTGCATGAAGAATCCTTTGGAACCCCTTCAAATGGGCATGCAATGTCCAGGAAAATATTAAGAACAGGTTACTATTGGATAACAATGGAATCTTATTGCTGCAAACATGTTAAGAAATGTCACAAGTGTCAGATCTATGCAGATAAGATCCATGTTCCACCGACTCTACTCAACGTTCTCTCCTCTCTGCGGCCTTTCTCCATGTGGGGCATCGACATGATTGGAATGATTGAACCAAAATCTTCAAACGATCATTGCTTCATCTTAGTGGCCATCAATTACTTCACCAAATGGGTCAAATCAGCATCTTACGCCAATGTTACAAGACAAGTGGTTGTGAGGTTCATCAAGAACAACCTCATTTATTGATATGGAATTCCAAGAAAAATTATTACAGATAATGGATTGAACTTGAACAACAAAATGATGAAAGAGCTGTGTGAGGAATTCAAGATTGAGCATCATAACTTTTCTCCTTACCGACCAAAGATGAATGACGTTGTGGAAGCCACCAATAAAAACATCAAGAAGATCGTCCAGAAAATGGTCGTCACTTACAAAGACTAGCATGAAAGGTTTCCATTTACTTTACATGGGTATCACACTTCAGTACGCACTTCAACAGGGGCAACCCCTTTCTCTTTAGTGTATGGAATGGAAGCAGTTCTCCCTGTGGAAGTTGAAATTCCATCAATGAGAGTCCTCATGGAAGCTAAGTTATTTAAAGTTGAATGGTGTCAAAGTATATACGATTAGTTGAACTTAATCGAAGAAAAACGTATGACCACTTTGTGTCATGGACAGTTGTATCAAAGAAGGATGAAGAAAGCGTTCGACAAAAAGGTTAGACCTCGTGAATTCCAAGAAGGCGACCTCGTGCTTAAAGAGATCTTGTCTTTTCAACCAGATTCTAGGGGGAAATGGTCTCCTAATTACAAAGGCCCGTACGTTGTTAAGAGAAGCTTCTCTGGCGATGCTATGACTCATGCAACCTTGGACGGTGATGAACTCCCGCATCCTATAAATGCCGATGTAGTCAAGAAATACTTTTTCTAAAAAGACAAAAGAATAGCTCAGTAAGTCGAAAACCCGAAAAGGGCGGCTTAGGAAAAAATGAGTGTCTCGATGGACTGAAAACCTGAAAGGGCGATCCAGGAAAAAGTTAGAGACAATAAACATAAAAGTTTATCATGGTAGATTGAAAACCTGAAACGTAAATCTAGCCAAAAATTAAGGATTAAATAACAAAGTAATTGCATCAGTCCGTACTTCGTCAACCTGAAGAATCTTCCATCAACGGATCTTTAATCAAATCTTCTGAAGCTACAAGCACAGTTGGAATTAAAAGTTGTTAGGGAGAATAATGGTTATTGCTTTCAATGTAGCATTTTCCTAATATATTACCATTTCCAACTTTTGTAAACAGCCCATGGAATCACGCCATTGGCTAATTACCATTCTATCAATAAATTTGAGTCTTGTGCCCACTTGTTTGCAATTCTTGCTTTATTCAATTTTGCAAAATAACGTTTTTTCTTGTGATAATCACTTTTGAAACGAAAAAAAAAAAAGAAGAAGAAAAAAAGTTATAAATGAATTTTTACTTCAAAACTTTTCGAAATAAAAGCAAAATTTTCCTTCGAACTACGAACATAGAAGGAACATCAACAATTATCTTCATGAGTGTTTCGACATCTAAAGGATAAATAAATTCTGAGAAGTTTTCTCTTCCCCGAAAGAGATTATCAAGCAACGGTATTCCTGTCCAAAAAGAATTTTCAAATCTGGCAGCGCCAGTGAAAAATGTTCTTTCTCCCTAGAGAAGTCTAAAGCATGCAACTCTGATTCATCACCAGTGATATCTACACCTTGCTGAAGATTCTGCTGAGTATCTGATTGAACTGCGGCGTAGTCCTTTTCCAAATACGCTTAGTTGTCTTGTCAAGTATTGTCAACATTCATATGACATTCATGACATTCATCAGTCATGCATAATTGCATCATTAATGTATTCTTGCATTTTTCAATGTTTGCTTCAATACACTTGTTTAGGTTGCATTTATTCCCAAAAACAAGTATGGGCGTGTCATCTCTTCATTAGATTGTCATCCCTAAGCAGAAAGAGCACATTCTTTCTCCAATTCACTAATCGAGGTCCCTCATTGGATCCGAAATCTTGATTTGATCGTTTCTTTCCAGTTCATTCTTGGATAGAATATCATCTCTAATCAATTCAGGTCTAGATTTCGCAAAAAATATACCTGCAAACAATAAGCAATAGCCTCGTCATCCGAGCCGCTTATTTATTTGTCATCTTCGAACTTATCATAAAACGATTGTTCTTCTTAACAAGTCCAATCATGAAAGTTCAAGAAATCCCCACAGTTGTCTTTCTCTCTGAGAAACATGTATCTTTACAATTAAAACGCCCGCATCTTCTCAAAAAGATACCCGACACGATTGTAATTGGGAAACTCATTTGAGATCTATTTCTATTACTGTCTGTTATTCACAAGGCTGAATACTTAGTAAAAATCTCTCAAGAATTACCTTGTTATAGTTATCACTTTGCTGATAATTGGTAATATCTTTAGAACTCATACCATTTACCATCACAAGGTTGATAACCGGTAAATGATTCTTCATCATCGGGCTGATAATTGGTAATATCACCTTTGCTTACCTTGAACATTGTATCAAGGCTGACATAAGGTAATCTCCTTGTTTCCCAAAGCGAAACAGATATTTACTTCCTTTGTGAATCTATTTTCCCAGTGAAACATATACGTGTTTTCCAAAAAACATGATTCTACTTCCTTAGACAGAATGAGATATCCTCACAAATGTTTTTCCCCAAGCATGTCAGCCTTTGGTACTTCATTGGTAAACTTTCTGCAATCACTTTGCATCGTTCGCATTTTTTGGTATCCTAGGCCCAAATTTGCGTATTCTGATATTTAAGTCTCTTCACACCTTTTGAGACGAATATTTTCATATTCATATCTCAGGTTGAAGAAACTTAAATAGGGTCATCTGTCATACCCCAATTTTTGACCTAAGATATCATCTCATATCATTCATATATGCATCATTGCATCACTGACAAATTTTAGAACAAGATAATTTGTGTGTGTGCTCCTTGATCCAAATTAGGGTTTGAATCAAATTTTTCATCAGTTCAAGATATGATCAATTAGGGCTTGAGTATCCACTCACCTCAACTGATCTATCTTCATCAATCATCAACATTTGATCTTCAAATTAGGGTTTTGATTGAGGGTGGTGTATCATTGACTTTTTGCTCAATAAATGACCTAATTTCTTGGAGAATGATCTCAAAATCACCAACGCAATATCTTGACCTAATTTCTTGATTCAAAACATTTCCAAAGCCATGGTTTATCATCAGAGAAATTCTGAATCATCTGACAAAAAGTCAATTGTCCAGATCAGTCAAACTTTGACTTTTGGTCAACTTTTGAAATTCAAATTTTTTTTCAATCATCAAAGCATTTCAAATTATACATCATGATCATCAAAAATAAAAAAAATGTGTGAAAAAGTCAACAAAAAATCAAAACTTGAAATTTTCTAACACTTAGAAAATTTTTCAAGTGTTTTTATCACTTTTTCACCATTTTCATGGCCATTTTTCACCTAGATCCATTTTTATTCAAGAAACACTTTCAACATGAAAGTTGTAGATCTTGTTCCAAGATTTCGAAAATGTCCAAGAACTTGAAAAAATATTGTGGAGCTATGGTTTTGAAATTATAACTTATAGGTCCATAAGCTTAAATTATAGGTCATTTTTCAAGTTTTTCAAGTCATTCTTGCCAACATCCTCTTCTAGAATCCTTGTCACCACCAAAGGATAGGTTTTCAATCAAAAATATCCAAGGCCGATGATTGAAGTTAGGATAGATACACTTGAGTTTTTTAACCATGGTTTAGAAATTAACCATGTGCATTTAATGTGAAGATTCCTTTCTTACCTCTTAAGCTCCAAGTTGCAAACTCATTCAATCCTATCTTTCCTTGCTTGCCAAACTTCCTTGCCTATAAATAGGAGTCTTTGCTCACTTCAAAATCACACCAAAACAATCATAAACTTGTTTTCTCACTTCTTTCTTCATTTGCAAGTTTCTAAGTTTTCAAAATGTAAGAATTCCAATTTTCAATTCTTGCAAGTTTTGCGCGATCCATTGCTTCAAAAACTTTCTAAACATCATTAGTAAGTTGTTAGAACCTTTAAACCATCACAAAAACAACCAAAATTCAGTTTCCTCACAAAAGTTCCATTTGTGCAATTTTTGAGCCTTAACTTGTAAAATCAAAATCCACTCGTCCAAACTTCAATCTTTCACTTAAAACATCATCCATACACTTCATAGAAGTGATCCAAACACCTAGATCACATCTGTAATATCTCCAACATCAAAATTGAATCACACTTCAAGCTATGGCATTTGGACTCGGGCAGCAAGTTCCAGGCCATCTCCAAGCTAACTAAGCACTTCAACACGTTCCTTGAAGGTCCGGGAAGTTGTCCAGATCATCAAATCATCTATGTAACACCTCCTTCAAAGAATCAGATTCTCACTTGAAGAGGTAAGTGCTCGAACTTTGAACTCTATGATTCTTGCATTCCAGTTCAAATATTGCTTGGCCATCATGTTTCTGCATGTACAAGGATCATAAACCCTCAATCAATTGCTTGAATTGTTGCACTTACACAATTTCACAATCAATTTTCAAAACTAGGGTTCATCTGATTTTTATGAATTCAGTCATCATATGCTTAAAATAAATGAAATTAAATGCTATCATCATGTTCCTAGTAAAATTTCGAGCAAGTTTGATGTTTGGATCATTTAATTTCATTGAGAAATGAGGAAGTTAGGAATCAAAATCTGGAGGTTGAAGATGAAGTTTCTTCGCCCGTTTTTTATTTTTTTTATTTTTTTTATTTTTCAAATTTTCATTTTATTATATATTTCACAGTTGTTGTTTCATAACCGAATGAAACAGCCACCCTAGTGGCAGCCAGCGCACTTCTCATGTCTTGAGTTTAACACTCCTTAGGACAAAATTGAAATTTTTATCACTTGTTAGCTTCACTTTTTATCAAACTTCAACATTTTCAAAAACCAATCAAAACTTCTCATTTTGAGATGATTTTTTGCACACTTGTCATTTAATATACCTATTTTATGATTATATCAAAAAATTCCAAAAAATATTTTCTTTTGATATATTTTTCATTAGGTTTAAAATAGACGTTTTTAATTATTTTAAAGTATTTTCAAAAATGTTTTCTTCTTGATTTTTTGAACCTAGTCTTTTTCAAAACTTCTTGTGAATACCTTTCACTTTTAAAACCTTTTCAAAATTTTCAAAAATGGTTTAATTGACTTACGTGCCTCTTTTCCATGATCGATTCGATTAATCTTTGAAAATACAAACCGAACTAGGTTTTTTCCTCGAAAATCTTTCGAAATCAAAATTAAATTGATCATGGGTCTCCCTTACGGGGTAAGTCCCAACCCTCCTATGTACATATTTAGTTTCCTTGAACATATACACCTTTTGTGGACATATTCAATTCCTTGTACATATTCAATTTTTTTACAAATATTCAAGTATAAATTAGTATCGTTCGCCAGTTTTTATTCCGCTTGTTTATACACCAATTCCATTGGTATTAAGAGGAGTATCATTCTCGGTGAAACTGCTCTTATTCCAGTGGGCCTCCCTTAAGGTGTAAGTCTCACTCCTTTGTATATATCCAAGTATACTAACTTATCCGCTTGTTTTAAACATTTTTTTACATATTGCTTTCACACTCCCTTGTATATATCCAAGTTACACTAGCTTTATTGCTTGTTTTATACACTTATTTATATATTTCCTTCATAAACTCTTATGAATGCACACACACACTTTGTCATATATATACTTGTTCATATACTTGTTCATGTTTATTTATGTCATTACAACTAGTATAACAACTAGGTGATCCATAGCCTCTTCTTGGGCTTCGTACAAAAGAACCCACTTGTTGAGTTAGCCTCCTCTTGGGCTTCGTACAAAATAACTCCCTCATTGAGCTTAGCCTTCTCTTGGGCCTCGTACAAGAAAGATACCTAGAAATCTCTAACAGCCTCCTATTGGGCTTCCAATACAAAGAATCACCTTCGCTAGGATAGAACCCTAAGAGTATGGTTTCCCGATGAAATTACTCTTAAAGCCAAGCGAGCCATACCCTATAGCCTCCTCTTGGACATCATACAAGGACCCTCAATGTCCCTCAGAAAGCCTCATCTTGGGATCATAATACAAGGACCCTCGATGTCCCTCGGATAGCCTCCTCTTGGGCTTACAATACAAGGACCCATGGGCTTCTTAAAAGCACCCCCCTAATCAATAATAAAACATTTCTCCTAAGAGATAAGACATGAATCATCTCTATGGAAGAAGTATCTTGTAACGCCCGTTTTATTTAATATTATATTATATTAATATTTTTGAATTACCGTTTGACGATTGTTTTTGCGACAAGAATATTTATATTAATTGATATATCTATTAATATATTTGGCGATGTTTCGTTCGTTCCGGTTTTTATTCCGTTCGGTTCGATAAAATATTATTCGGATCGATATTTAATTCCCCAGAATTATTTTAATTAATTGAGTTAATAATATTATTAGATATTATTAGTGTGTTAATTAATAAATTAAGTTAGGGGTGTGAGGACAAATTTTGTAGGATTGGGTTTACACCCTTAACCTTACTAGTAAGAAAATACCATAAAAACACTTTTCATTATTTTCTTTCCATTTCAAACACAAAGCCAACATAGTAACCTAGAGAGAAAGAAAGGGTTTTGGAAGAAGAAGAAGAAGATAAGAGTAAGAGCTTGAGGTTTGGAGTTGTTGAATCTTCAAGAACCATCCAATCACTAGAGGTAAGGGGTTTGATTCTCCATCTTATATAGTTAGGGTTTGATAGTTATATTTTGGATTTGGGGGAAAATTGATAGTTGATTCATGGGTTTTGGTTGGTTGATTATTGAATAGCTTAGAAAGGTTGAGTTAGGAGTATATATTATTGGGTGTTTCATTGCTAGTAGTAGAAATTAGAAGTTATGGAATGAAGAAATTATAAGAAACTGTAAACTGTGAAAAAACCAGGAAATGAAATTGCACTGTCTGTAAATAACAGGGAAGGAAGAAGAACGATTGGAGGGTGTAGCATGGGGGAGGCGCCCACCTCACCATGAGGGCGGTCGTCCCCCTCTCTAGGGAGCACGCCTCCATTCTTTGGATGGCAAGGGACATTCGTCCCTGTTGGCATGGAGGGATGAAACGGAAACATGGTTTTTCAGTTTTCTGTATCTTAAGTTTTCTGTTTTCTGCAGAATAAGTTTTCCTGCATAATTCCATGGTTAGCCTCTGTTTGTTTAAATTTCTCCAATTTCACCTAGTAATACTTTATATTAATAAAATATAATTAGGGCATAAGTTATCCGATTAAATTTAGAACCCGATTATGTTTCGATTTTCCGATTTCGGTAAATTCGACGACGGAGCAAGTTGCTCTGAATTCAACGAAAATTGACGTGCTAGCTAAGTTCGACGTGTAGAACGTAGTGGTGAGGTTAGTTTTTCGAAATAACGAGTTTTTACGAAACGACCCGAAATAGGCCAAATTACGGTTAAATTGAATCGGATCGCATTTTAGTCGATTTAAGACACGTATGGACAATCCGATTTCGATGTTGACGATTATGATTAATGTCGGTTATTAAGAATGGCTTTCGCGACGATTATTGGTGTTTTGACTATTTTTCCGTTTTTGGAATTTGGTGAATTAATTGATAATGATGTGGTGTGATTAAACATGATGTTTGCGACGGTGTATTTATTAATGAATACTTGATGATATGTGATGCGATGATATGTTTGTCTTGATGTGGATAAATATGGCGATGTGGAATTTATGTCAATTTTTATAAGCGATGATGAGTGTTGTTGTGTTGTCTTTATTGTCGAGTCACATACATTGCATTGGCGAAGAGGGCTTTTATTCCAAGCGATGATGGGCTTTATGCCAAGTGTTCCTAATTATGGACAAAGCGACGGGTACCACATGCATAACATAGTCGTGTCTCATGGAGTCGGTTATATTTATGTTTGAGTTGTTTGGCGTTGGCTTTTAATTGATGAATGATGTTGAATTGCGATGATATATGATACTTTGTGTTGATGCGAGTATAATGATTATGTGACGAAGTTAAAGTGTTAATTTATACACTAAATACTAAAGTATGTAAGCTTTTAATATATGTTGACATACTCTATTTAACTTATATCTTTTATAATTCCAAAACTATTTATATATTCTATCATGTTTTTAATTATATGTTTTGGAGTATCTCACCCTTTACTTGTTTCGCTGTTGCCTTTATATTGATAATATGCAGGTGATCCACGAGGATGATGAGGATTAGCTCGAGTCTCTTTATTTTGAGTCGCTCTACTCTGGTCGTAGTAACACTCGGGATCTGGGCGACGTTATTATTTTTATAGGATAGTTTATATATACTATCTTATGATGTTATAACTTTATGTATTGATGATAACATGATGATATGTATATTTTGTGAACACATCCGCTGTGTTGTGAATAGTCATATGTGTATATGATGAATTATGATATAAATTGGTATATCCGACTTTTGATTTTGTGATGTGCATTATAATGCAAAGTGATGAAAATGCAAATATGTAATGCCTTAATTTTTGTTGGATGAAATTTTGAAACTCTGATTTTATTATTAATTACGAGGGGTAGAATTGGGGTGTTACATTAGTGGTATCAGAGCAGGTCGGTCTGTCCGGCCAAGTTGTTGAGTTTGTTGTTGTCTAACAATTAAGTATTGTTATTTGTTGATTCTAATCCTTATTTTGTTGTGAGCAGAAGTTGTTATGGCTGGAAGGAATGCTGGTAGGAATGATGAGGCTCTTGCTGTTGCTATGCAGGAAATAGCTCAGGCTTTCCAACACCCGCCGAATGCTGACGAGAACGCTGGGTCTCATAGTTTGGCAACCTTCCAATGAGAGAATCCCCCTACTTTTCAAGGAAAGTATGATCCTGAAGGTGCTTGAACTTGGTTGAAGGAGATTGAAAGAATCTTCCGTGTGATGGATTGCACTCCTGTGCAAAAGATCCGCTATGGTACTCATAAGTTAAGTGAAGAGGCTGATGACTGGTTGGTTGACACCCGTCAGAGGCTTGAAGTTGCTGGTGAGGAAGTGACGTGGGGAGTTTTTCGTAGGGAATTCATGAGGAAGTATTACCCAGAGGATGTTCGGGGAAAGAAGGAGATAGAGTTCCTTGAGCTGAAACAAGGGAATATGTCTATCACTGATTATGCTGCAAAGTTTACCGAGCTGGCTAAGCTCTATCCTCACTATGATGGAGAGAATGCCGAGTTTTCTAAGTGCATTAAATTTGAGAATGGCTTGCGTCCTGAGATTAAGAAAGCGATTGGATATCAGAAAATTTGTGTATTTGCGGATTTGATTGATAGTTGTAGAATCTTCGAGGAAGATAGTAATGCACACTATAAGATTATGTATGATAAGAGGAACAAGGGTCAGCAGAGCCGTGGGAAACCTTATGATATTCCAGCTGGTAAGGGGAAACAGAAAGCGTTTCAAGGGCGAAGGACTAGTGGGAGAGATGCTCCTGCTAGTATTGTTTGTTACAAGTGTGGGAAACCTGGCCACAAAAGTAATGTTTGCCGAAGTGATATGAGGGCTAAGGAGAATGAGGTGAGATGTTTCCGATGTGGTGAAGTGGGTCATGTGACTCGTGATTGCAAGCATAAGGATGTGGTCTATTTTAATTATGGCGAGGGAGGTCACATTAGTTCTCAATGTAAGAAGCCTAAGAGAACTCAAGGAGCGGGGAAGGTGTTTGCTTTGTCGGGTGCTCCGACGGTAAACGAAGATGGTCTTGTTCGAGGTAATAGTTTCATTAATAGCATTCCTCTTATTAATATTATTGATACTGGTGCTACTCACTGTTTTATTGTTGCTGATTATGTAAAGAGATTGGGTCTCACTTTGTCATCTCTAGATAGAGATATGGTGGTTGAAGTTCTGGCTAAGGGAACGGTTACTACTTCTTTTGTGTGTGCAAGTTTCTCTTTAACAATCTTTGATAGAGACTTTGTTGTGGATCTTATTTGTTTACCGCTTGTTGGGTTGGACGTGGTTCTGGGTATGGATTGGTTGAAAGCTAATTATGTCCATATCAATTGCTATGACAACAATGTGAGGTTTTCTTCCTTAATAGAAGAAGATCAAACTATGTTGATGTCTACGAAACAATTGAATGAGTTCATGAAAGATGAAGCATTGGTTTTCTTGTTGATGGCGACTATTTCTGTGGAGAGTCAATCGGTAATTGAAAACTTTCCGGTGGTGTGCGAGTTTCCCGAAGTATTTCCTGATGAGATTCCTAGTGCACCTCCAGAAAGAGAAGTTGAATTTTCTGTGGATCTTGTCCCTGGTACCAGACCTATCTCTATGGCACCATACAGGATGTCCGCATCTAAGTTAGCGAAATTGAAGAGCCAATTAGAAGATTTGCTCGAGAAGAAATTTTTTAGACCAAGTGTATCACTGTGGGGAGCTCCTATGTTATTAGTGAAGAAGAAAGACGGTAGCATGAGAATTTGTATTGATTACCGTCAGTTGAATAAGGTAACTATCAAGAATAGGTATCCACTTCCTAGAATTGATGATTTGATGGACCGATTGGTTGGCGCTCGCATGTTTAGCAAGATTGATTTGAGATCGGGTTACCATCAAATAAGAGTGAAAGAAGAAGATGTTCAGAAAACTGCTTTCAGGACGAGGTATGGACATTACGAGTATTCGGTGATGTCTTTCGGTGTCACTAATGCACCGGGAGTATTCATGGAGTACATGAATCGTATTTTCCATCCTTACTTGGATCGTTTTGTGGTTGTTTTCATTGATGATATTCTGGTTTATTCTAAATCGGAAGAAGAGCACGCAGAACATTTGCGCATTGTGTTAGAAGTTCTGAAAGAGAAGAAGCTCTATGCTAAGTTTTCAAAGTGCGAGTTCTGGTTAAGTGAAGTGAGCTTTTTGGGGCACGTCATTTCTGGTGATGGCATTGCGGTTGATCCTTCTAAGGTTGTTGTTGTGATAAGATGGGAAACTCCTAAGTCCGTTACTGAGATTAGAAGTTTCTTAGGTTTGGCTGGTTACTACAGGAGGTTCATTGAAGGTTTTTCTAATTTGGCACTTCCTTTGACAAAGTTAACTTGTAAAGGAGCTGCTTTTGTGTGGGATGTCAAGTGTGAAGAAAGTTTTGTTGAATTGAAGAAAAGGTTAACAACGGCTCCGATCTTGATTCTACCTAATCATGAAGAACCATTTGTTGTTTATTGTGAGGCTTCATAGATGGGTTTAGGTGGTGTGCTTATGCAAAATGGCAAGGTGGTTGCTTATGCTTCTAGGCAATTGAAGATTCATGAGAAGAACTATCCTACTCACGATTTGGAATTTGCAGCGGTTGTTTTTGTGCTTAAGATTTGGAGGCATTATCTTTATGGTTCTAGATTTGAAGTATTTAGTGACCATAAAAGCTTGAAATACTTGTTCGATCAAAAAGAGCTTAATATGAGGCAAAGGTAGTGGCTTGAATTGTTGAAAGATTATGATTTCGGATTGAATTACCATCCTGGTAAAGCGAATATGGTGGTCGATGCTTTAAGTCGAAAGACTTTGCATATGTCACTTTTGATGGTAAAAGAGTTGGAAATGAGTGAACAATTTAGAGATATGAGTCTTGTGATAGAAGTGACGCCGAAGAGTGTTATCTTGGGAATGTTGAAGATCAATAATGATTTCCTTGATAGCATTAGGGAAGCTCAGAATCTTGATGTGAAACTTGTTAATTTGTTGGTGGGTATTGGATAAATTGAAAGTGAAGATTTCAAGTTGGATGCTCAGGGTGTTTTGAGGTTCCGAGATAGGATTTGTATTCCCGATGATGTGGATTTAAAGAGAATGATCTTGGAAGAAAGTCATAGAAGCAATTTGAGTATTCATCCCAGAGCGACCAAAACGTATCAAGATTTAAGGAAACTATTTTGGTGGTCGGGTATGAAAAGAGAGGTGGCCCAGTTTGTTTATGCTTGTTTGACTTGTCAGAAGTCTAAAGTGGAGCATCAGAAATCTGCAGGATTGATGCAACCGTTAGAGATCCTGGAATGGAAATGGGATAGCATTTCTATGGATTTCATTACGGGGTTACTGAATACACCAAGAGGACACGATGCGATTTGGGTGATTGTTGATAGGCTTACAAAGTCGACTCACTTTATTCCTATTAACATCACTTATCCCGTATCGAGGTTGGCGGAGATTTATACGCATGTGATTGTTAGATTACATGGTATTCCTTTGTGTATTGTTTCAGATAGAGATCCGAGGTTCACTTCTGAATTTTGGAAAGCTTGCAAGAGGCTTTGGGTTCTAAGTTGAGGTTGAGTTCGGCTTATCATCCTCAAACTGATGGTTAGACGGAAAGGACGATTCAATCGTTGGAAGACTTGTTGCGAGCTTGTATTCTTAAACATGGTGGTTCATAGGATACATATCTTCCTTTGATTTAGTTTACTTATAACAACAGTTTTCATGCTAGTATTGGAATGGCACCGTTTGAGGGGTTGTATGGTCGAAGGTGTAGAACTCCTTTGTGTTGGCATGAGTCGGGTGAAAGTGTGGTGCTTGGACCCGAATTGGTTAGAGAGACTACTGAGGCGGTGAATATGATTAGAGAAAACATGATAATTTCTCAAAGTCGACAAAAGAGTTATCATGATAAAAGAAGGAAAGACTTGGAATTTCAAGATGGTGATCATGTATTTTTGAGAGTTACCCCTACAACCGGCGTTGGGCGAGCATTGAAGTCGAAGAAGTTAACTCCTCGCTTTATTGGTCCTTACCAAATTACTAGTAAAGTGGGAAAAGTGGCTTATAGGGTGGCGTTACCGCCGAATATTTTGAATTTGCACGATGTATTCCATGTGTCACAACTTCGGAAGTATGTTCCAGATTCTTCGCATGTGATTGAGATGGATGATATTCAAGTTCAAGAAAATCTTACGGTGGAAACGATGCCTTTGAGGATTGAGGATCGTGACATAAAGTCTCTTCGTGGCAAAGAGATTTCATTGGTCAAATTTGTTTGGATAGGAGCAGCTGGTGAAAGCGCGACGTGGGAGTTAGAAAGTAAGATGCGGGATTCCTATCCCGAGCTTTTCGAGTCAGGTAATTTCGAGGACGAAGCTTTTAAAGTGGGGGAGAGTTGTAACGCCCATTTTATTTAATATTATATTATATTAATATTTTTGAATTACCGTTTGACGATTGTTTTGGCGACGAGAATATTTATATTAATCGATATATCTACTAATCTATTTGGCGACGTTTCGTTCGGTCCGGTTTTTATTTCGTTCGGTTCGGTAAAATATTATTTGGACCGATATTTAATTCCCTGGAATTATTTTAATTAATTGAGTTAATAATATTATTAGATTTTATTAGTGTGTTAATTAATAAATTAAGTTAAGGGTGTGAGGACAAATTTTGTAGGATTGGGTTTACACCCTTAACCTTACTAGTAAGAAAATACCATAAAAACACTTTTCATTATTTTCTTTCCATTTCAAACACAAAGCCAACATAGTAACCTAGAGAGAAAGAAAGGGTTTTGGAAGAAGAATAAGAAGAATAGAAGAGCAAGAGCTTGAGGTTTGGAGTTGTTGAATCTTCAATAATCATCCAATCACTAGAGGTAAGGGGTTTGATTCTCCATCTCATATAGTTAGGGTTTGATAGTTATATTTTGGATTTGGGGAAAAATTGATAGTTGATTCATGGGTTTTGGTTGGTTGATTTTTGAATAGCTTAGAAAGGTTGAGTTAGGAGTATAGATTATTGGGTGTTTCATTGCTAGTAGTAGAAATTAGAAGTTATGGAATGAAGAAATTATAAGAAACTGTAAACTGTGAAAAAACCAAGAAATGAAATTGCACTGTCTGTAAATAATAGGGAAGGAAGAAGAACGATTGGAGGGTGTATCATGGGGGAGGCGCCCACCTCACCATGAGGGGAGGCCGTCCCCCTCTCTAGGGCGCACACCTCCATTCTTTGGATGGAAAGGGACGTTAGTCCCTGTTGGCATGGAGGGATGAAACGAAAACATGGTTTTTCTGTTTTCTGTATCTTAAGTTTTCTGTTTTCTGCATAATAAGTTTTCCTGCATAATTCCATGGTTAGCCTCTGTTTGTTTAAATTTCTCCAATTTCACCTAGTAATACTTTATATTAACAAAATATAATTAGGACATAAGTTAGCCGATTAAATTTAGAACCCGATTATATTTTGATTTTCCGATTTCGGTAAATTCGACGACGGAGCAAGTTGCTCCGAATTCAACAAAAAATGATGTGCTAGCTAAGTTCGACGTGTATAATGTAGTGGTGAGGTTAGTTTTTCGAAATTAGGAGTTTTTACGAAACGACCCGAAATAGGCCAAATTACAGTTAAATTGAATCGGATCGCGTTTTAGTCGATTTAAGACACGTATGGACAATCCGATTTCGATGTTGACGATTATGATTAATGTCAGTTATTAAGAATGGCTTTCGCGACGATTATTGGTGTTTTGACTATTTTTCCGTTTTTGGAATTTGGTGAATTAAATGATAATGATGTGGTGTGATTAAACATGATGTTTGCGACGGTGTATTTATTAATGAATACTTGATGATATGTGATGCGATGATATGTTTGTCTTGATGTGGATAAATATGGCGATGTGGACTTTATGTCAATTTTTATGAGCGATGATGATGTGTTGTTGTGTTGTCTTTATTATCGAGTCACATACATTGCATTGGCGACGAGGGCTTTTATGCCAAGCGACGATGGACTTTATGCCAAGTGTTCCTAATTATGGACAAAGCGACGGGTACCACATGCATAACATAGTCGTGTCTCATGGAGTCGGTTATGTTTATGTTTGAGTTGTTTGGCGTTGGCTTTTAATTGATGAATGATGTTGAATTGCGATGTTATATGATACTTTGTGTTGATGCGAGTATAATGATTATGTGATGAAGTTAAAGTGTTAATTTATACACTAAATACTAATTTAAAGTATGTAAGCTTTTAATATATGTTGACATACTCTATTTAACTTATATCATTTATAATTCCAAAACTATTTATATACTCTATCATGCTTTTAATTATATGTTTTGGAGTATCTCACCCTTTACTTGTTTCGCCGTTGCCTTTATATTGGTAACGTGCAGGTGATCCACGAGGATGATGAGGATTAGCTCAAGTCTCTTTATTTTGAGTCGCTCTGCTCTGGTCGTAGTAACACTCGGGATTTGGGCGACGTTATTATTTTAATAGGATAGTTTATATATACTATCTTATGATGTTATAACTTTATGTATTGATGATAACATGATGATATGTATATTTTATGAACACATTCGCTGTGTTGTGAATAGTCATATGTGTATATGATGAATTATGATATAAATTGGTATACCCGACTTTTGATTTTGTGATGTGCATTATAATGCAAAGTGATGAAAATGCGAATATGTAATGCCTCAATTTTTGTTGGATGAAATTTTGAAACTCTGATTTTATTATTAATTACGAGGGGTAGAATTGGGGTGTTACATATCTCATCTATAGCATCACATACAAATCAAACAGTTTTTCAAATCAAACAGTTTTTCAAACAAAACAAAACATCTTTCTTAACTGTAAGTGGCAACACTTGTACACTCAAGCAAAACTCTCAATGCTTACAATGAAAGATTCAACGTTTTTCAAACATCTTTCTTAACTTGTAAGTGGTAACGCTTATACACTCAAGCAAAACACCTAATTCTTACAATAAAATATTTAAAGAATCAAATTTTCAAAAATGTATGTGATGAAATAGATTAGATACATTTTTCATTAAGATGACACTTGTCGTTGTCTCTTAAAATCTTTGCTTCCACTAGTACATAAGTGGGAACTACGATTGCTCTGACTTTCGCAACCTCCTTTTGAGAATACGTAGGCGCAAGGTCTTACCCTTGGCGAGCATACTTCTTTCTCCCTCAAACCAAACAAACCTTAGTTCCCTTAGATCCGAGCTACAAATGCTCTGATTCCCCCTAGGGGATATGTATGCAGAGGATCCCAATGATCTTTGCGAGTATAATAATAATAAATAAACTTAGGTTCCTGCCTAACCTACCTTTCTTAAATCCCAAAGGAGAAAATTTCCCAAAATAGAATAGCAAATAAAACACATGCACAAAAGGTTCCTATAGAATACTATAGATATATATGGTGCTAATACCTTCCCTTTATATAACCAACCCTCTTACCCAGGTCACTCCCTCATGCGTTGCATTTAGCTCACACTAATCGCATTGCATATCAATGTTAGAGTATTTGAGCTTTCCCCTTTTCCTTTCCTTTCTTGTTTGGAAACAATAAAACTTGGTGCTCGCGGAATCTTTTAAACAAAAAAATCAAAGAGTAAATCGTTTTGAGCCGGAGATTCGAATTCCGATTTGATTCCCTCGTTCTTCACTTTTACCGCAACACTAACCCCCATACCTTGATCTCTATTTTATTTTAGGTTTTATTCTCAATTTTTTCTAGTCCTTTGGATAAAATAAAAGCGCAATGGTGAATTCATTGTTATGTTTATGAGTTGAGTCAATTAATGGCAAGTCTCAAAGATTTTTTGCCGCTATAGTCATCATCAAAAAATAGGAAGATTATTGGAACAAGATTGGTTTGTACCATATCCCTTGAGTTTTTTTTGATAAAAAAGTATTTAAAGAATAATTTGGGAGTCTAATGTGTGTTAAAGTGCGCAAGGACAAAGATTAATATACTGATTGAAGGTCAGTTCTAATATTGCACTGAACATTCAAAGAGAATATCTAAAGATACAGATTTTGAAGATCATACTCTGAAGAGTCACTTCTGATCAAGATGTCTTTTAATGATCAAAACCTAAAAACTTCATACTATGATTAGGTCAGCATCTGAAGATCAAGTCAATCTATGAATACGCAGAGTATGAAGGATCATAAGCTAAGACTCATATTCTAAAGGACTAGAACATGAAGTCGGTCAAAGCTCAAGAACCAAGAAATTCCTGCAAGTTGCTATCAAACTCTAAGGTCAATTTGTCTTGTTCTATTCACGTGTAGACTTAGTAGAAATTTGTAGAAGCCTAAATATTTATAACAGATAATTCCTTTTGTAGAAAAATATTTTCAAATGGAATTGCATCGATATTATCCATATCAGGAAGCTTTGAAACGAATATGTTGATGCTTATCTCAAAGATTCACTTGTGCAAGATGTCTTCTCCAACGAATCTTTCATGGTTATCTATATAAGGAGCCGAAGACTTGAAGAAACACACAACACCACACCTTGATAAGAAAAGAGAAGTTACTTTGTCAAAACAAATAGCACAAGTAACTTAGAACTTCTTACCAATTCTACATTATTAGAAGTTCTTAAGTCTTAGATTTTTTTGTGTTTTATTTTAGTTACAAATATTATTGTATATCAAGATTAATTATCAAATTATCATTATCATTTATCTTCTAGATAGATTGTAAAAAGTCTTTTTCTTGTGTGCTTTAGCATTTGGAAGTCTCTAGTCTGTGTGCTTGAGCATTGAATTATCTTGCTTGTGTGATTGAGGAATAAGAAGTCTCTTGCTTGTGTGCTTGAGAATTGAATTACCTTACTTGTGTGTTTAGGCATTGGAAATCTCTTGCTTATGTGCTTGAGCAATTTGTAATCAGATTTGATTATAGTGCAAACCTCTTAGAAGTGCAAGGGGACTGGTCTACTCCTGATTTGTAGGAGAAACCAGGATAATTGCTTGTGTGTTTTATTGCTCTCTTCTTTATTTTTTTATCAACATTATTCCGGTTCTATCACCATTAGACTCTAACTCAAATTTTATTCGTGTGATCTAAATCTAATCTGAGATATAAAGAGAAAAGAGGGAAAAGTTAACACAATACAACCCCCTTCTTGTGTTTTATCACCTTCAAATTTTACTTTGATGTTGTCTATGTCTTTCCTTTAAGGATGACACAAAAGATATCTTTGAGGTCGAAGTCCTTCAGGGGGAGTGTGGTTGTCGTCTTTACCCTCATAAAGAATTGAAGGAGAGCGGCGTACCCGGTATAGAGGGTGATTTGGAAGCTTATAGGCGTGAATTGGATGTATCAATGAGGATTGGTTGAGGTGTGGTTTCGTGATGCGTGGGGCCCATTCGCACAAGGAAAGGTCTTTAGGATGAGTGGATTGCAGGTTTTCTTCAATATTTATGAGTCTTTCGACCAAGATATGTTGGTTTTAATGTTGCACAATTCTGTAAATGTTGTTGAGCAATTCATTTTCTCCTTGCATGCTTAGGTAGGCTTGGAGTTGTTGGAGACTCTAGAACATCATTGGTCTAGGGATTTATGAATGTGGTGGCTATTGTTTGAAAGTTTGACTAATTGGCACATGAACTAGAACTTGAGGAGTCAAAACAAAGGGATAAATTTTGAGGACTAAATCAAATTCTTATATTGGAGGAGGTGGATCATCTCTCAGGGTGTCGTGCCTCCGGCGACGGTGTTATGCTGAGCAGTTATTCTAGCAAATTTAGATGTTCCCATAGTTTGCGCAAAATTGAGTCGAGATTAGAGTAGGAAGAAGATCATTTCCTATAGAACAATAGTGAAGAGACTCTTTTTTTTTTGCAAAAATATCGAGGGAATTAGAAGTCGATCCCACAAACAACGCCAATGTTCTACTATGATATAAAATATGGGGGTGTAGGAAGAGTGAATTCTTCTAGTTCATTGGTAAGAGTCTCCCGTATAATGGAGTAGAGAGGACATGCAAGATTATCACTCTAACACTCAAGTCTATATGGTGTCAGAGAGATGTAATTTGAAATATATGATTTAGATAATACTTGCCCTGACTCGTGGCGAGGCTTATGTATCGCTGACAGTTAAAACCGTCTCCGTCTAACTGCGACATAAGGAGCCATCTGATCAAATCCAATTGTAGCTAACGTCTTGGTAACTTGAATCTGCAAGGTCTTACTTATTCACCTATCTTTTGTTACGACGCTCTACATTGAACTGTTTCTTTGAACCTTTGACCGACAAGACTACTAGATATTTTTCAGACGATCTTAATAGTTTGTATATTTTCCTCAATTATTTGAGACCATATAAAAGTGTCTAAAATATTTCAAAATTTGATCAATATTGTATGCTCACACTGTGTTTAGTTCGGACTCATGAACTAATATGTCTATTTTTTATTCCTTCACTAGATTTGCTCTTTGATGCCTAGGTACGGATGAAAGGTATAGAACAATAAGGGTTTTCATTAAACGTTTCACTCTATACATGGAGATGTCATAAATGTAAATGAAATATTTAACATATATACATGGAGAACTTTGTAGAAATTTTTTAACAATTCATCGACAAAGAGCATATATATATAGCTTCACTTTATTACGTAACTGGCTAATTAACATGAGAATAACTTCATTGAGAGAAAAGAATGTACATAATTGTTTATGAAACATAAGTGCTTATAGATTTTTACATTCAATAACTTAAAGGCACATATATGAACAATATACCTTGAATGAGAGAGAGAAAAATCAAGGAACATTATCATGCAGTGTGTGTGATATTAACAACCCTATGCAACCTCTCAAGAATTCCACTAGCTTTCCTCTTAGCCCTTGATGTTCCATTCTTTGCAAGTTCAGATATTGTTCTATAGCTATTCTCTTCTTCCTTTATTTCCCTCAACTTGGATCTATCATATAGACATATAGTTTGAAGTATCGCAACGCAATTCTCTTTATTGCGTTCGCACGAGCTCTCTCGCATGATGCTTAGCAAACAAGGAACAGCTCCAAGTTCTGCCATTTCAAGAACAGCTTTCTGATGAGTTGAAAGTAGTGCAAGGATAGCTAGTAATTCGTCAACATGAAGTCGGTTTTTCATCTTCGTCATAATCACTCTAACTGCACCGTCTTTCACTGCTCTTGCCTTGTTGTCATGCATCATACATAAAGTGAATATTGCTGAAGCAACATCTTTCATAGTTAAGGTATTCCCTTCTTCCATTAGGTCGATAAGCGGTTTCAAGGCGTTCGATTTTCCTATAAGTTCTTTGTTTGAGTCTAGTGCTGATAACGTGAAAAGAGTCGCCGCAGCATTGGCCCGTGTTTCAATTGTTCCGAAACGTAACGCCTTCATAAGAATTGGAATCACCATTGGAGTTTCAGCTACTTGTTTCTTGTTGTTATCATGAATCGAGATATTAAGAAGTGTCGTGATCACGTCTTCTTGAAGATCGTGGTTAATACTATTTCCTTCGCAAATAGGCTTAAGCAATTGAGGAATTGCATCTTCGAAATCGCAAAAAAGTACTCTAAAACAAGGATGTTTCTTTGTCAACAATCTAAGTTGTTTTGCAGCTTCCTTCTGATCAGAAAGTGTTGATGACATTTTCTCAAGCAAACATAAAAAGTGATTCTGATCAGCTTCTTTAGCACCTTCACCACTGATATAACTAATAACATTGCATAATTCAATCCCTTGATTTTTAGACCATTTCTCTATCATTTCTCTTATAAGATGATTTGGAGTAAGGAGAGTGTGTGAGAGAACTTGATGAGTTTGAGGGCATGTCCTATTTCCAGCATTCAACCACTTTTGAATGAAGGGTCTATCATATGTCTGCATAATTTAAACCAACAAATGTCATGTAACCCGGAATTTAACCGAGAAATAACTAAAGTCAGGTAAAAGATTATCTAAATCCAGATTCGCCTTACCGTTTCGTCTTTAACTTTAACTAAAACTCATTAGCTATTTGAGTCATACCACTTGATTAAAATAATGAATATAATATGTCTGAATAAACCAACTCTGTTGATAGTTCTATGACACGTCTAATTTTAGAATTGTTGGTTCAAACCTAAGATATCACTTATTTACTGATGAAATATTTTTTAAAACAATATATATAATATGGATGAATTTCATAATTAGACAAGAAAAAAAATCTCCAATTTGTTTTAAGTCATTATTGATTCAATCAACAAAAATCTTGAAGCATCATGCACAGAAAAAAGAGTGAGACAGAGAAAAGAAAAGGTTGTTTTGGTGGGGAAGGCATCAAAGTTAAATTAGGAAAAAGAAAAAAAGTTGAAGAACAATAAAATTTAATTATTCCCTTTTGAGAAAATCAGTCAAAAGTCTTAGAAAAAAAACAATCACCACCACCACTCACTCAAAGAGTGACTCAAGAACAAAGAATATTTGTACATTGTTTATTTCCCACTCTTTCTCTTTCCATCAAATTTACTCACTTTTTTCTTTCTTTTTTTAAAGAACATTGATTGAACAAAAACTAGGTATTGAAAGATCATTGATTGAACAAAAAATGTAAAACATAATAAGAGCTATATGGAAGTCGGTTATGAGGATGTGTAAATCAGACTACTGACATAGTTCAAAATTCATTTGTTACGGTTGAACGGTGTCTATATAAGACTTCGTAAAATATTTGTCATAGTTAAATTGAGATTAAATAGAATCTCAATTATTTTATCATAATTAAACAAGCTCTATAAAAGACTTCGTAAAATATTTGTGCATATTCAAAATCCACATATTTGCAATCGGACTCGAATGTCCTGCAAGGTTATTGAGCTGATTTAACGGGACATTGCAGGATGATGAGACTCATACATATTTTTAACATCATTGTATAGAAATACACATTTCTAAGGTTCTTGATAAGGAAAAATCTGAATATATTCCTTTTCTATGTTTACCACAACTTTATAGTCACCTAAAAGAATACAAAAATTCCAGCAAAAGAGATTGACAAAAAGCCAAACTCAGAATCAATATCTTATATCTTAATGTATGATTATTCCTCAACTTTTTTGTAACAGTTCCTAGATATTTTACACAAAAAAGAATAATAAAACAAAAGTATTTCAATTTTTTATTTTTTTTATAATTTCCCAACATTTTCTCAATATTAATAAATTAATCAATTAATTAAAATTTAAACTAAAATACCAAAATTTCTGAAACTAACCTGACCAGAAGCAACAATGACAGGATCTCTCATCAATTCCTTGGAGAGTGGACATTTGAATTCATCTGGGAAAGTAACATTCTTGTTTATCTTAAAAGACATTGAAGATTGAGATTTCTTTCTAAGCTTCAAATCCTTAAGAATACAAAGAGTTTCTTTTGCTTTATCAATAGCTTCAATGCTTGTATCTTCATCCTCAACAATGGACTTCACAAGCTTCTTTAACTCCTTCTTCATTTCTAGAACTTTCTTCACCATAATCTCTGGATCAGAATCTAACACCCCTGGTTTTGCCATGTTTGTGGTTCAATGAAATAGAGATAAAAAAAATCAATTTTTATCACACCCCAGATGATTAAAATGTTCAACTTTGTTCATAGAATGGAGAGGTAAAGAATTTCAATGAAAACACTTTCTCTCTCTATCTATGTCTCACTCATATTACCATAAAGAAGACATAAACTAAATTCTTAGTTTCTCTCTCACTAGAGTTTGTTTTTTTATATAAAAGATCTCATTTCATTGATGTGAGTATAATTGATGACCAAGTTATTCACTATGTGAGAGAGAGAAAAGGGAGAGAGAGAGAGAGAAAAAAAAGGTTATATTCTTCTTTGGTCTTATCCTCCAAGTTTCACATGAGCCATTGGTTAATAATAGATGAATTCTTATTTAAAATGATAATAATGCACATCAAGATATTAAAATAGAAAAAGATTAAATGTGTAACTTTGTTTCTAATTCAAGAATGGGAATATTATATAGTTAACTAATTCACCCTTTCAAGACTACTTTTTTATACAATGAGATAAGAAAACAAAATAGCTATCTATATTTTGGGTATCAAATTGCATATATCTATGTGTTTAATGGTATACAATATACAAAAGAAATTATATTATTATATGGTTAGATTATGAGAGATATTTAATTTTTATTATAATTGTTTATAAATTTATATTTATCAATAATTATAATCATAAAAAAATTAAATTAACAATGCATAATAATTAAAATTTACATTTATTTAATAAACCATATAGTAATAAATATTCATTAAATATTAATAACAATAATAAATAAAGTTAATTTTCGTAAATTTAATAAGTGTTAGCAAATATTAGATTTTTAAATATTTAAAATTGAATTTTAACTAACTTAATTGATATATATTCGGTAAGTTAAATAAATATAAACAGTTTATTCAGATTTCATTAACAACATATTTTTATATTAAACAATATGTTAATATTTTTAAATCAACCATTAACAAAATTGTATTTTAACTCATCAAATAAAGGTTGATTTTAAAATCTAATTTGTCTCATCAAAGTGACAGGTTGGCAAATTGCAGATTTGATCGCTTACTTTTATAATATTATTTTTTAATATATTAATAGATGTTTTTTATATTTTAATTAAATTTTTTATTTATTTTCTAGAAATATTTTATAAACCATCATTTTAACAAAATTTATTTTAAAAATTTTACATATATTTACAAATAAATATAAAAAATAAAACTATCAAGAATTTAAAACTAATTAAAAAATGGACAAATTTAAAATGAGACATAATGAATGAGTATGTGCGGTAGATTTTGATAAACAATTAATTTTGATAGAATGAGCTATGATGGATGACAGTCTTCAAAAAATAATTTTTTTTGAACGGCAGACTTAAACCCAATTCAATCCACTAATTTTATCAAAATTACATTAGTAAAAGTATTAATGTTATGCTTTACTTATACGTGACCTTTTTAATTATGTAAATTTATTAACTATGATAAATTTTATAGAAATATTTTAATAAATACAACTATTTTTCCTAAAGAAATTCATTACTTTAGTTAAGAAATGTGCACACTACTACATTAACACTCAAAGGGTGAATAACTATAATTGATATAAATTATTCAATAAAACTTTATTCATTTTCTACTATAGTGTAATATGCTAATAGTATTTTTTGGATGCCAAAATGGCCAATAGATTATGTGTCGGTTATAAATGGTGGCAGTCTAAGTCAACTATTCTATGGGTGATAAATAAAATAGCCCTTCATTCAGCATTTCATTAAAAAACAAACAATAAATAAAGAGGTCTAATCCAACAGCAGTGTAGAAGAAGAATCCAAAACATGCATATGAAGATTTCTTTTGATAAAACACATGCATATGAAGATGACACCATATCAATTAAATTATAAAAAATTATTTTAAATATTTTAATAAGTAATATATTTAAATGATATAATTGAATTAGACATGGCATCAATAGAGATTCTATTGATATATGTGATGATAAACAAACGACGTCATGCAATTGAAGTGGTACTCTCTATTTTATGAGTAGTTCATTTAGAATTAAATAATATATTAATATAAATGATTCATTTTAATTTTTTATATTTTTTTCATTTTATAATATAATTAATTAAATTTTTATCATTTCTATATAAAAATATAAGAAAAGTTAACATGTATCTCCAAAGCATAGGTTAGTAAATTATCTGTAGAAATAGTTTCTTGAAACGCGTACGTTTAATATTTTAAAATTTTGAATATAATTTTATTATAGTTAATTACATTAAAAGAATTTAATTATCTATTATAAATATATAAAAGTAAAGTACGTTTACTTTGGAAAAGTCATTTCTACTCTTTTTAATGTTAAGTTCAAATTTTTCTGATTATAAAGTTACAAAAGTCTTAAAATCTTGCAGCAATATTATGCATTTGACAATTAATATTGCTTATTTGTCATAATCACAATTTTTGTATTTTTTTTAATTGATTTTTTATTTTTATTAAATTGTACATTTTGGTTAATGAAAAAGCATCCTTTGAAAACCTAAATTATATGTGGGAAATACCATTTTATTTGATATAATATTGATATAATTTTAAATAGCATTCAAAAAGTATTTTTAAAAAAATTGTATAACTTTTAATGTTATTAATATATTTTGATATTATTTAAATTTTTATAAATAGATTAATAAAACTATTAGAGATTTTGTAATTTCTTTAAACTTATAAAATAACTAAAATTTATCAGAATTTTTTCAGATTAATTTTATAATGTAATCATGATAAAAAAAATGGTAAATGATAGTCATAAACATTTAATAATAAATGATAATCATTACAAATTAATGATAAAATATAAAAATTAAATAATACAATTATTTTAATAAACTAAATAATGGGAATAAGTTACAAAAAATTTATAAACCAGATTAATTTAACTATTTATATTATTATTTATATAAATAAGAATAAATTACACATATTTTTATAAATGGACACACGAATTCAAGATGCTTATAAACGAAAAAAAATTTACAATAACTTTATAAATGAGAATAAGTTACAATTATTTTTATAAAAGAAAATAAGTTACTAATTTTTTTTTATAGGAGAAAAATTAAAGTATTAAAATAATTGTTTTTAATACGAATAAATTAAAATATACTTTATAAATTGTCACCCAGATTAAAGACACTTATAGACGAGGAAAAATCCACTATTAATATAAATATTTATATATATAAAAATATGTTACGATAATTTTTTTAAACAGAAATAAATTACAAATATTTTATAAACGAAAAAATTTTAACTTATTATTCAATTATTCAATTTGTATTGGTTTCTAATGCACCAGTTTTCTAAATGTCTTTTTTAAAGACTTTTCATTACTATTTTCATAGTAGACTATTTCAAATTATTCTACTTTTTTCCTTACACATAATTAATATTTTTTATTAATTCTAAATTATAACACTTAAATTACATTTTTCCTAACTCCATAATTTTCTTCTATTGTTTCTTATTCAACACTTATATAATTTAACAATAATAAAGATTTAATACTCTCTTGGTCAAATATATTAATTTACGAGTTCTTTTTATTTTTTATTTTAATTTTCAATTTAACACCTATAGATTGTTCATCGTAATGAAACACTTTACAGATATAAATTAATGGATAGATATGAACGTATCAATAGATGTGAATGTCAAGCAATTGAAAGATAAATTTAAACTTAATAAATGAGACTGCACGACGTGTAATATAAATCTATATGGGTCTCGTGCGATAGCACAGGTATCTTACTAATTGTATCCTTAACATGTTATTATAATCCTAAAAATATTATTCACCCCTTACTTTTATACACTTTTATATATATATATATATATATATATATATATATATATATATATATATATATATATATATATATATATATATATATATATATATATATATATATATATATATATATATATATATATATATATATATATATATATATATCACTTGTTGTGAGATGAAGATAGTATTTTTCTATATTTTAAAACTCATCATAATGAATTATGATAATCTTTTAACTAAGTCTTTTTTAAGGTAGATTATGTTGCATCAAAAGAGAAGGTTAACATGGAAATGATGGAATGCACATAAATGTAGCAAGATAATATTTTGAATTCAAATTTTAGAGGATTGATTAAAAATGTTGATGGTGTTTTGATTAAAAATTTTGTAGATAATATTAATTATTCTAACATCCTTTATTGATTATATCACACGAAAACTTGATATAATGATATGATGTGTTATCAAACTCCAACTTTATTATTAAGCTTATTTAAGTGTATTTTAATACTTTTCATCTTTATATTGTGATTCTTCATAATATTAAATAATTTTAAAAAAAAATGACGAATTCAAATATTTCTTACAATCTTAATAAGAAAAATGTTTGTGTGACTACTTAACAAAACATAGAGCTAGAACTAGGAATGATGAGGAATACCGATCTTTTCTCACTATACTAAAAAACTATATATAGATAATTAATTATTTAATTTATCTATAAAAAGTTATAATAAAAATGAAAAAGAGTCTATTATTCAAATATATAATATTATTCTTGATCATGAAAGGTTTAATCATGTGAGAGATACAATTCTTAAACACCTCAATTTAAGAGTGTTCGCGGTGCAGTTTGAACGGTTTTGAAGGAAAAAATCATCCGAACCGCAAGAGAAAAATACGTGCGGTTTGATTTGGTTCGGTTGATTTTTAGGAAAAAAATCGAATCAAACCAAACTAAACTAATGCAGTTTGATTCGGTTCAGTTGATTCGATTTTTTATAAATATTTTATTGAGTCCTACAAACACATATATATGACAACATAGCTTCGTATTTACTCATAAATACGTACCAAATAACAACAAAATTTATCATATTTGGACAACAACTTCCCATTTAAAATGTATAAATTAGATTAGACAAAAGTGGAATAATAAATACAAAATAATATATAAAACAACATCAAAAATATTATAATGAAACAAAAAAACGAGATATTAATGAAGATAAAAAAGAAAGAACATATGAAATGAGAGACTATAGAAGATGTGCGATAAAAACGAAATTAAAGAGAGAACATTTGCATAAAAATGAGAAAGTGAAAAAGAAAGAATATAAGAAAGTAGATATTAGAGAAGATGTAAGATGTATGTGGCAAAGATGGCGCAATAATGCTAGGAGAGATATGAGAACATTGAAACTGAAATTATAAGGGTAAGAATCAGAACATTATTCGTAATCATAAGACTAAAGTATAATAAATTTAACTTTGGGTGGGATGTGAGTTAAGTAAAATTTAAGTGGTAATATAATGCGGTTTGATTCGGTTTGCAAAATAAAAATCGCAAACCGAACCGAACCATACGGATTTGTCAAAAGATGACCCAAATAAATCTAAACCGAATGCGATTTCTTGCTATTTCGGTTTTATTTGATTTGGGATTTTCTATTACTTTGATTTGATTTTGAACACCTCTACCTCAATCTAATTTCATATATAAAGTATATTAAATTAAAAATATATATAATTTAATTTATCATGGCTCTCACATTATTACATTATTCCTTATGTATTTTTGTATTAAAATGTAAATCTTACATGTCAATGTCATTTTCGTCGCATCAAATACATAATTATATAATTCCTCTGCATATTATCTCATTATCATCCATCATTTTTAATTTTGAATTGAAAATCATACTGAGTTAAATATTTATAAATAATTAATCATATTCTTTATGAATAAAACAAATTAAAAATAGTTAAGATCTGAAAGTAGGAAAAAACCTGAGGGTATTATTGAATGGGATTGCTGATAAGTAAGGGAAGTGGGTAGTAGTAGCCAGCATGACAGATAAGTGATAGTTCATCCCCCACCTTCACATAATTTCCCTTTCCAAAAAAACTAAAAAAAATAACATTCATTTAAAACCAATAAAACTGATGTAGTCTAGTGTAGTAGCAACTAGCAAGAGTGAAGTGGGTCCTACATGGTCCATTCTGCACGCAATCACGGACTCCACGTACTTAACAGCTGGCACAACGCGTGGTTTAAATAAAACTTGCTTTCTTTCTACTCGTCTCCGCCGAATGGTTTTTATCTCCTACATGCGGTACCATGATAATTGCGTGTACCCAGTTTTTTATATATCGCGTATAGTATATATATAATTGTAGAGATTAATTCAATTTTAATAGCAAAGATTTCTTTATTAATATTACTGTATGCTACCCAAAAGCATTTGTATGAAATGAAGTGAGTCTGTTTCAATTTAATTAGAAGTTCTGAGTTCAATTGGATTCGATCCCTGGGCTCTTGAATTGTACTACTAGATTTATTTTGTTTTATTTGTTTTCTGGATGAGGGGTATGGGACTCTGTATCCGGGTGTATGATGGGGTTGCTGTTACACATGGATGAATTATTGGAGTTTGTTGTACACGTATAGATTTTTATTGAGAACACGTGGCATAAGCGTGTCATTCTTGATATATAAATTTGTGACAGTTGGTCCCACTGAGAATTTTAATGAGTTTTCAATGTTCATGGTAACGGAAAAACTGATCAATGAAAAGGTCACTGAGAACGGTGGTTTCTTTTAAACCGGTCTGAACCGGGTCCAACGAACGAATCGGTTTGAGATAGTAGGTTGATTTACTATATATACCGTCGCAAATCACGATCGCATTTATGGGTAGAGGATCCCGTCATTTCCTCTTGCGAACATGATTCTCCTTTCTTAAATACTTTTATTATATTAAATTTGTTAGATTATGCATGAGTGCGTATAGGTATGATATACTCTTCAAGTTTTAAATAAATTATATCATGATTAAATCATAATTTCTTATACTATAAGGTAAATTATGTCTAGATATATAAATCCAAATCAATTCAAATAAGAGTTGTAAATTAATCCAAGTAATAAAAATGGTAACAAAATATAAATTATTAAATATGTTTAGATGGTTTTTTTTTTTAAAACATTGGTTTGAATTGAATTTTAAATTAATTTTTTAAATTGAACCAAATTGAAACGAACATTAGTATATGTTATGTTAATTTATTATCAGAAAATATTTATGTTTTAATATTATTTTATAGGTTTCAATCATAATCAGTTATTATTATTTTGTAATGTTAATATTTAAAATAATGTGTTTTATATATTATATCAAACCTATTATTGATTAAATTTTTATAATATTAATAAATAAAAAATTATAATTTTAATATTTAAAAATTAATCTATATTAATTTGTATTAAATTGAATCAAATTGGATTTTAACATATCATCCAAAACTAAATTAACTCACAAAGAGTCTTTTGTATTTTTTTTCTTCAATTTTTAAGTTTTCTTTTGAACCCTGATTAAGACTAAATTTATCTTTTTTAGCGATTTGAGTATCCTCTTATTTACATTTTATATGTGTTGGCTGAAGATTTTGATATATGTGGTTCGAAGTGGAGTAATTAAGTTCGAAATGAAACCAGAGTAGTATTCGTTGGAATGAAGTGAATGTCACAGTTCGGAATGGAAGAAATGGTTCTTCGAATGGACATGTCAAAGCTCAGAGCTTCGAGTGACAGTTGTGAAGATATATTTAAAAGAAGCCTCGAAGTGGTAACGAGACTGTGTCTGTGAAATGAGTTCGAAGCGAAGATTGTCAAGGCATTTGAAATTCAAACGCGGGCGGGATGGTTGGAATTCAAATATATATGCGCTGGAGTGTTCGAAGACGCGTGGAAGCTAGAAGTCTTAGTGTTAGGATTTCGGGTGTCATATCTATTGTACAAAATTCAGTAAACATTCAAAATACCACATGGCTAGGGAAACGAATGCTCGAACAATGTACGTATGATAACACCAAACATTTATAATTCAGCAAAACTCTTTATCTTTTCCAGTTTATCTTCCATTTTCGCATCAATGTCTTTTAAATACTTTTACATTCAAAGTCATTTAACTATTTCTTGCATTTAATGTTTTCTTCTATTCGAAATCCTTTACATTTCAGAAACTCTTTTACATTTCATGCTTTTATATTCATGCTTTTACATTAAAATCTTTACATTCAAAGTCATTTACGTATTTCTGCATTTAAACATTTCTTTGCAATCGAACCTTTATTCATTTAATTTGGTTTCATGTTTCTTTACTTGATCATGTCATTTAGATCCTTTAGTATGGTAATCGAAGTGAATTAAACATCTATAAAACACTCTAAATACAAGTCCTAACAATGAATACCAGTTTTGTTATTAGATTCATCCAAATGACCAATACCCCATAGGATCAATCTAGTCAATCCTGCAAGTTACCAGAGGGATTGAATAACAGTCATTAAGATTATTTGATAGTTTGGAGGACTAGCGGTTGTTTTACCAGAAATCACTGTAAACAGTATGCCAAATCTTTTAAGTATCTTTACGATATAGCTCTTTTGTGATAATTTTAGAATATTAGGAGATCAATCTCGATGTGTCTAAATTCCTAATACAAATTAGGCATCACCAAAATCTTTAATTTCAAAATTTCTTGATAGAAATATCTTAGTTTCGTGCGTCATGCCTATATCATTTGTGACAAGCAATGTAGGATATGTTTGGCTCATCTCTTTTTTTGGTGTGTGTGATGTTGAAGAAATAGTTTGGACACCCTATTTATAGGATATTTTGAGCAATTTGGACCCAAGAATTCTTATCCTACCACCATAGCATGTTTCAGTTATTAATCTTCGAATCCACCTTCTTCTTCTTTTTTTTACGAAAATAAGGGATTTTCGGAGATGCATATTAGAAATAACCTTTGCTGTTTTGTTAAATGATTGTTATTTCATATATGCATATCTGAATTATGCAAAATCATAAACATATTATGTTTTAGTATAATCAATACCATAGAAACAGAAAAAATGAAATTGGTAAATGTAAACAACGGTAAAATGTTGTGTATATATATATATATATATATATATATATATATATATATATATATATATATATATATATATATATATATATATATATATATATATATATATATATATATAATTGTATAGAATTTACATTTTGCATGACAATACATTTAAAAAATAGTTTTATTATATTCTTAAGTGCATCAAACGAATTGTCACCACTTAAATCTAAATCTGGTTCTTTCTTCAACTTCTCCCTATTTGATTCTCTCTTAAGCTCCGCCAATTAGGTGAACTCTGCCATACTTTCCAAACAGTGATCCGACCAAGTTTCCACCTCTTTTGTGAAACATACCATCCACTCCACTGATGTAGAAGAATTTAACATATTCATCCATCCATCAATTATCTTCTCCAACCCAACATTAGATTTGACCATATTTCTATCTTCACCTTTGATTTTTTTGGTGTCAACTGTAAGTTTTAGCCGAGCTCTAACATTTTTTGTTATATGATACCGACAAAGGAATGAATATGATGTAGGAAACACACTTCCAACCGTATTTATAAGGGATTTATCTTAGTCGATTACCTGGACACTATGCATATATTGTAAATTCTTCAACAAATTATTGCATATTTCAAACGTCCATGTAACATCGTCTTCTTTCTCAAATTCCAGAAATGCATATCCAATAAAAAATGTCTATGTGTAGAAGTGACACCAACAATTTCTAAAAGCAGAAACATATACTTGTTTTTCTTGTACATCAAATCAATTATAAGCGCGGTTGAAAATGTGTTGGACAACTTGACACTTTCTTGATATTTTCGGACCTTCTAATCATAACGCCAAACTCGGGTTTTCTAGCTTTCATTCGGACCCATTCAAACATATGTTGACGAGCAATGAAAATTTGATCATTGATAAATTGTTGCTGAACATCTATCTTGACATCAATCTTTTTAACGTCGTCCTTGACCTCATTCGACTTAGCATCATCATTCACCTTATCTGAAATTTTTACAACAACTTTGGAAAACATGTCGGGGTGCACCATATGTAAAACGAGCAAAAACATCAAACCTGTTAGAATTAATTTTGTATCAGAGACAATTTTGGATATGCATATCTGAAATATAGTAGGTGGATTTCAGATATGTATATCTGAAGTGACATTGTTTTTTTCAACTCAAAATCGACATCAATGCAAGAAAATGAGATATGAAATGAGGAGAATTTATCTTAAATTGCAGCTTTCTATATTCTATTTGATATGATAAAACAATTGAAATTTGATTTGAAAATGAAAATTTGATTTGAAAATGAAAATTTGATTGAGAATGATTTAAGTTTTGTGGTAGTTTTTTGGTTATGCGGGAAAATGAAGAGAATGAAATAATGGTAGAGGTGATCATGCAGTAAGTTGATATAGCAACAATATTTTTGGATATGCATACCGAAAATACCATTGAATATTTAAATACAACGTTCAAATAATAACAACACATGAATATGAGTGTTTTCGGAGTGCATTTCTGTAACACCTTAAAAATTGATTTAGCATGTCTTCGAAGATGAATTTCCAAAACACTTAATTGATTTACTGTGCGTTCAGTGATGCATCTTCAAGAGCATTTTTGACCTTTCAAATATTTATTTCACCCATATAAAAGTGTATTAAGAGATTCTCTCTTTTTTTTTTTACTGATTTTTATAGTATTATATATTTTTATTTTAAAAAAGTTACAATTTTTTGAAATAAAATTATCAATAAAAAATCAGTTTAAATATTTTTCTAAAATTATTATTTGAATATTTTAATTTTCTATTATAATATTTTTTACATTTTAAAATTTCAAAAAATTAATTAAATTTAAAATTATTTTGAATAACATTTCATAAAATTATTTTTTAAAATTCATCTTTTTAAAAATATGTATTTTAATTGTGTTTTAACGTATAGTTATTTTACTTAAATTCAATTTTTTAATTTATAAAAAAATGAGTTTAATTCTTTTTATATTTTAAAAAATTATTCTACAAAAATCAATTTTTAAAATATAAAAAAAATATGCTTTTTAAAAGTTGAAACTATGTACCTTTTGTTTAATGTGGTGGTAAAAATTAATTTTAAGTAAATTAGTTTTGTAAAATTGAGATCAAGAGCAAAGTTTCTAAGAAGGTTTCCGAAATGAAAGGACAGTTGAATTGGACTATTTAATTTAATATTCTTATCACTAGAAAATTGCGAGAATTTTTCCCGCCACCCTTAAAATTATTTCTGACACTCCCTTTAAATTTTTAAATTTCGACTTTATCCTTAATAATTTACAAGGAAATTTTCGGACAAAATTTTCGGTAGACCAATTTGAAATTTTCGATATATCGGAAATTTCAAATTTTAAATTTCTGGTTTATCCCAAATTTTCGAAGAGTTATTTCAAAAAATATGGTATACCGGAAATTTCAAATTGGTCAAAATTTTTGATATGTGCCAAAAATACGATAGTGTTTTTGAAATTTCTGGTATATCAGATTTTTTTAAATTTCCGGTATACCAGAAATTTCGCAAAAGGCTAAAATTTCTGGTATGTTTCATTATCTTGTTTTTTTCAACGATTGAGATTTTCCTGACAATTTTGTAGGGTCTAGATTGCACCGACACTTTTGGATGAAATACAACCTAATCGAGCTGAAGAATGATGAAGATGTGAAGGTCATGTGGAAATCATTTCGTCGTAGGATAACTAAAGGTCCGATCGAGTTGGACGCGGAGATCCGAAGATCTGTTGACGATATAATGAAGTGTCTAAAGCGTCCAAATGAATATGAATCCGGTAGTTCCTAGGTTTTCATGTATCAGAGTACTGTTTATTTTTTTTTGTCATCTGATGTTTCTTAATTTATTCAAGTTTCTTATTTGTGTTATTTTGTTTTCTTTATGTAATCGAAAGAAGAAGTATTAGCTAAAAAATATCATGCAATAAACTAGATATCATTTTATCACAACATATACATATAATATAATAATACAAAGAAAAATCTACATAGGCCCTCCACGGGCAATGTCGGCCAACCTAGCTAACCCCTGATATACACCTCACCATCGGGGTTCAACATTCCCATGATGTTATCTAATGTAACTGCAATGAGCTGTAGGCTGGTGTCCTGGTCAACTGTTGGATGAGGAGATGGTGGTGGTGGATCAGAGAAGAATCTCTGGTACCTGAAGGCCCTGGGACATCAGATGCTGGAGCTGGTGGTGTGACACACTAAGGAACCACTCCAGGTATCCATCCTCGCACTGCTCGGGCTCCTGCACCCTGACGGCTGCATTCATGACTCCCAGGGGGAGGTGATGATGTGGTTTTGAAACCACCAATCAATGCCACCATCTGGGGCGCGTGGTAACGGTTGTGGGATGCCCTGGACATAACCATACTACCGTAGACACCGCCTAGGAAAATGCCTAGCCACATAGCCCTCCCACCTGATATGCCCTATATATAAAGTGGATACCTCAAAAGGATGGTGAGAATGATGAGCTGTGTATGGTGTCCAGATGATATCGTCCAGGGTCAGAGCATCCAGCCTCCTCCTATACTCTATCACACCTCCAGGATGGGCCTGTCTAGCCTTCCACCTCTTTGCACGTGGGTCTCTAGCTGCCACTCGCTGGATCCTCATGTCACAAATGTGAGGGAAGTGCTCATATATCCAACACTGCATAAATAAGGATAAATAAATTACTATATGAAAACTTAATAATTATTAAAAAAACGTCTAATAATTTATAACATACCTGCAACAGGCTAAGATAACCAGCAAGTTGTCTGGTATCAGGACAGGAAGCAACATCAAGCGCCGTGTACATCATCGTTAGTTTCGCTACTCCCCAAGCCCAAGTGGGACTGTCCAGGGCGATAAATAGAGACAAGTAACAGACATCAATGTACACTTCAGACTTGTCCGCAAAGAGAGTACAAGCCACCAGATGTAGCATGTACGCCCTAGCGACAGCCTGAAACATACGTGTCTCCACCAACGCCTTATACGTAGTCCTCAACCAAGACTTACGGAGGTGAAATCCCCATGTCTCGCCAAACTCTTGTAGGACCTCCGCGTCATCCACCTCTAACGCATCCACAACCATGTGCACCGTTGTCGCCTAATCCCTATAAACTAGTGTGAAAAACATACTAGCTATCGGTAAGCGGAACAGAGCATCCACATCATCTCCCCAGATGAAAGATGGAAGGAAGATGTCTCTGGGTGCCACCTCTCAACAAAGGATGATAGTAGGGGATCGTCCAACATCATCAATGAGCATACACAAATTCCTCAAGTCTGAACTCCTCAACTATCCTCCTCACCTACTCAGGCATCAGAGTCTCAGGGAAGCTCTTAAACTTCGACCCATGAGGAGCGACCTTCAAAGTAGGACGCTTCTAAAACAACACAACACAATTACAACAAATTAGTATACATCAAACAATATAATACAAATAAAAATTTAAGCGTTAAACCAAACCAATAATACTTACTTCGCCCTGCCATATCCTATACGCGACATGGTCAGTATAACCCATCAAGACAGAACTGTCAGAAGGTCCTCCAGTGAAACCACCAGCAGTACACACTGATGGCTCAGATGGACCTGTCGTGGTGTATGTATCAGCACGAGACACCACTCCCTCCCGAACTGGCTCCTGTATCGGCACCTAAACTGGCTCCTGAACCGTCTCTTGTACCGGCTCTTGCACCACCACCTGAACCACCATCGGAACCACCTCCGACACCACCTCCTCTTGCACCACCTTCTACATAGGCTCCTGCACCACCTCCTGCACAGGCTCCTGCACCACCTCCGGAACCCGCTCCTCAGCAACCGACGCCTGAACCACCGACTCTGATACAACTACCTACTCCATTGTAGGAACTTGAAGGTCCACAACTCTGGCAACTCGTCGACGAGGTGCACGAAACCCCGACGCGGCCTGCTCAGCCATCCGTCGGACGACGACGATCATTTTGCGCCTCTGAGGCTTGTGCCTCATCTACTGCTCGAGCCACATCATTTGCTCGATCAATAGTCCTTCCTGAAATAGAATTGTCTCGGCCTCTAGTCCTCATTGCAAACAAAGTCAAGAAACATGAAAAAAAGAAGTTTTTGGAAAAAATAGATAATATTGGAAATTTCAAAAATTTTGGTATTTTATGCGTACCGAAAATTTCAAAATTTCTGGTATGAGCATCAAAGGAATATACCGTAAATTTCGAAATTTTCGAGCGAAAATACTGGATATTTTGAATCTACGGTAGGAGATACCGTAAATTTCGAAAAACCCGGTACAAAGTACCAGAAACTTTAACAAAAATACTGGAAACTTACTTATAATTGCGAAAAATCTGATAGCTCTCTCAAATTTCCGATATCGCTCAAATTTTTCAATAATAAAGAAGGTTTGGGCAAAATTGACTTTTTATATAAATTAAGGATGCTAGGTACAAGTGGGGGTGTCAAAATAAATTCTCGAAAAAGTGCTTGCCAAAACCTTGGATGGTGGGGTACCCAAATATTGAAAGAGACTATGTCTAGTCTATCTCTCATCTATTTCTCTCAAACTTCTATAAATGTTGACAATTAGAATTTAATGGAGTCATGAAACTTGTGTTCAAGACTTCAAGGCCTTTTTCTTTCCATTGCCATGCAAAATTAATCAATAAATAAACTCACCCTAGTGTTCAAATGAGGTCGGTATTCCACCCACTTGAATTAATTTACCAAGCAACAAAGATTGGATTTGGTGAAGAAAACCCTTAAGATCATATCTATGATTGGTTGAAATTAGTTTGATGTTTTATATATTTCTACATTTATTGTGTATTAAGATTAAATTCTTATAACTTTTTATACTTAATGTTATCAGAATTAAATAGGGGTTGGTATGTAATATTTATTGTTGCTTGTGGTTTTTTGTTGCGTAGGTGTTGGTATGTTGTGTTCATGGTTTTTGAATGATATTTGAGCGCTTTGTATTGTTTTAGATGAGACTTTTTTGTAGGAGATGTCAAATGAAGGAGTTTTCTAGCTGTAGGCCGCCCATTCGAATTAAATAAAGAATCTAGTTATCATTTATAAAAAAGTTTTATGTTGTTACTAGGGTGGAGATAGGTTTTTATCAAAAGTTAAGTTTGCTCAAGTAAAAATATGAAAGTTTAAGTTTGGTTTATAGTCAACTATATATATAGACTTATAGGTTAAATATGTTTTTAGTCCATGTAAATATATCACAATTTGATTTTAGTCCTTGAAAAATTTTTGTTTAAAAAATCGTCGTTATAAAGTTTTTCGTCCATATTTTTCATCTTTGTCATCTATTCCATTTAATGGACGCTGACGTGGAGGATGATTTGGCATTTTTTATTTTTGTTTTTTAAGTTGTCCAATACATGAAAAAGGATGCCACATTATACAAATTAATTGGACCTCTTTAAATTGTTTTATATGGTCTTAGAAAGTCAATTTAGCAACACCAAGGGGATTTTTGTTGAAGAAAACCCTAACACAATCCATCTCCTTCAACTGTTAGGTATGTTCTCATCAGGAGTTGATTATTCGCTTCACACTTCCATTGTTATTCGTCCATATTAGTATTAGCTCAACATTCTAATTGTCACACGTTGTGTATTTTTGTAGTAGTTTCCATTTTATCGCGATAGCTTTGTGGTCCCAAAAACAACTCGAAAGGTGCATGCTTGTGGTCCCTCTTCCTTGAATCTGAGGTAGGTCCAGTTGGGTTTAAGATAAGATTCCATACTTGTTGTCTATTTATTTATCTTTGTAGTTTTTTTGAGCGAATAGGATTTTCCATATTGAATTGTTATTTGTGGGTCCATTGTTTACTGTCTTTTTCACTTCATTTTTCTAGGAGTGCCTCTACTTAAGGTAATATTTTACACAACGGGCCGTTTTAGAAAAGATCAAATTTTAACATACGAGGGTGGGGAAGTTTATGCTTTTAATGGTCAAGATTCTGGTTGGTGGTCATTTTTTGATGCTTGTGATTTAATTAAAGGAATAGATCATGGGTTTGAATACAAAATGTTAGGATGTGGTGGAAACATGGTGATGGAGGTCTGGAAAATGACCTAAAACCATTTAAGGACGATGTTGATGCATTCAAGATGACTGACTTTGTTAATACATACCAAGGTGGTATTGAAATATATGCTGAACTCAAACCAAGTATTGAGAATGCAACATTTACGGAGAATGTGAGAAAGAGTTATGAATAATTGGATGATTGTCTCCTAATAATTGTTTTACTTATTTATAATAATTTGATTTATTACATTGTAGGTATGTTATCCTATAAATAGGACCGATCTTATTGTAGAAGATTAAACCAATGAAATAATACATAATTATTCTCGTCTTTCTCTCTTCTCTTTTATCTTCTTTCTTCTTATTTTATAACAATTTTAATGTATTAAAATAATGACACTATTTTTCATACAAATACTTCACAGACCAATTATATAATATATTTTGTAACACCCCGATTCTACCTCACGTATTTATTTATTTCAATATCAGAGTTTCCAAAAATTATTCATTAATAATCAACATAATCGGAATGTCACAATTCAATGTAAACATTTCATAAACATGTCATTATCTCTTCAACAGATACATAGCATCACTCAACAGTTATCAACGTGAACAAATCATTAACCAAGCAGCGAAATTCATTTAGTCTTACAACGCAAAACATAGCATCTCATAATTATTCAACAACATCAGTTTTCAACATAAAAATAACAAAATAGAAACAACGCGCTTTTCCCCAGAGTGTTACGTATCAGAGCAAATGACACTAAACCGGAACCACACCGATAACGACTACTCCTTCCGATCACCTGCACGTTACCAATATAAAGGCAACGACGAAAACAAGTAAATGGTGAGATATCAAACTATATAATTGAGATTATGATAAACAATATATAATTCGAAATCATATAATATCACCATTTTGTAATCACACAACTAATCAACAACAATACACAACTATCCCACAACAACACGCAATTATTCATAACAACGTAATCTAGTCATCAAGAACATCATCATTAAGTGTTATGATATGCGACTCAACTAATTCACATGCATGTGGTACCAATAGAGTAAAACTCTCAACGTAATCCATTGCCAGTAATTTCGAGGCATCAAGGCGTAAGCCTTCAACGTAAACAACATTGCCCTCAACAACTCAACGTATTCTGCCAACATAGGCCAACATATTATGCAATGTATGTATGCAATGAACTTAAACAACATACAACAACAACGTAATCCACAACGTAACCGTCAACGTTGGCCATCAAGCCTTAACAACAATGTACAACAACAACATAAAACAACAACGGACTCACATACGGAAACTACGTCAAGTCATCCAAAAACTCACCTACTATATTTAAAAACATTATTATAGGCTAAATCATGTTTCCAGCTTCCCAACGATCCAAACGGCATCGAAATCGGAGTTACGATCGTGAAGATACGACCAAAACAATTTTTCAGAATTACTTTTCTGTTTCTGTTCAGTATGGGTCGATACATAACTCCATGCATTGATACATACACAACTTGTATTGACACAAGCTTCATATGAGTCGACTCATACGTAAATGAAATTTTATGTTTTTCTGGTTTAACACAGTATGAGTCAATACATGCTTCCTTTGGGTCGATACAAAACTGACTTGTATCGATACATACCTCGTATGAGTCGATACAAGTCTTCCAGAACAGCCCCATGAGTCGATGCAAGGCCTTATGTATCGATGCAAGCTATTTTCATGCTCCTGGTTTTCAAACTCGTATCAGCTTGTATCGATACATAACATTATGATCGACTCATGCAGCGTGATTTCACCCAAAAACTAGTTTTCTCAAAATTACACGATCATATTGGGATTATTTGCAAACAGTAACAACAATATATCATCTGATAGCAAAATTATGCATTCTTTTCAATCAACAACAACAACAATAACACAACATATAACGGCAGAATCACATAATCTTTTCAATCAACAACAACAATATACACAAAATATCAAGATCATATATTCTAATTTAGGATTTTTCTACGGTTAACCACATCGACATGACACAACCTAGCGAATCATACATCCCAAACTACCTATTGCCTATCATAGCCCCAATTATAGAGCAAGAACCCCACCCTTACCTTGGATTGAAGGTTTCTCTAAGAATTCTTGATCGTTCCAACTTTTCCCAGTTCTATGTGTCTCTCTGTTCTTCCGTTCCCAAAACCACGTTTGCTTCTACTGACATCAAAAGTCCCAATTTCTTCTTCTTCTTCTTATAATTATTTTAATAATAATAATCCTCATAATTAATTTTGGGCTTAAGTTCTTACCCCCACTTCTACTATTTGTTATCCTTTCAATCTAAGCCCATTAACTCTGACTTATAATTATGACATCAGTTACTAATTCACAAACAATTAATTAAATATTTAATTAAAAAATTATAATTAAATATTCGGGCGTTACAACTCTCCCCTACTAGAATATTTTTGTCCTCAAAAATAGAAGTTTACCTGCTTCGAATAACTCAGGATATGAGTCTTGCATCTTGCTCTCCAACTCTCAGGTCAAACTTTCACCAGCAGCTCCTAACCAAACAACTTTCACCAACACAATCTCTTTACTTCTAAGAACCTTCATCTCGCGATCCATAATTCGTACAGGCATCGTCTCCACTGTGAGATTATCACGCACTTGTACATCGTCCATCTGAATCACATGAGACGGATCGAGAATATACTTGTGGAGTTGCGATACATGAAACACATCGTGCAAATTAGCAAGATTTGGCGGTAATGCCACACGGTAAGCAACTTTTTCAACACGCTCCAGTATCTGATACAGACTAATAAAACGAGGAGTGAGCTTCTTAGACTTCAGAGCTCGTCCAACACCAGTCACAGGCATGAATCTCAAAAACACATGCTCGCCAGCCTGAAATTCTAAATCTTTTCTTCTCTTATCATGGTAACTTTTCTGTCTACTCTGGGAAGCCTTCATCTGCTCCCGAATAAACTTCACTTTATCTATAGTTTCTCTAATGATTTCTGGTCCAACTACCACACTCTCACCAGATTCATGCCAATACAACAGAGTCCTACATCTTCGTTCATACAATGCCTCAAAAGGTGCCATCCCAATACTAGAATGGTAACTGTTATTGTAAGTGAACTCGACCAATGGAAGGTAAGTATCCCATGATCCCCTTTGCTCCAAAACACAAGCTCTCAACAAATCCTCTAATGACTGAATAGTTCTCTCGGTCTGACCATTTGTCTGTGGATGATACGTCGAACTCAACCTCAACTTAGATCCCAACGCTTCCTGCAAACTCTTCCAAAAATCAGAAGTAAACCTCATATCTCTATCCGACACAATACTTACCGGAACACCATGCAACTTCACAATCACTCTGACATAAATCTCAACCAACTTCACAATCGGATAAGTAATGTTAATAGGTATAAAGTGTGCCGACTTTGTAAGCCTACCAACAATCACCCATATCAAATCATGTCCTTTCAAGGTATTAGGTAAACCCGTCACAAAGTCCATCGAAATGCTATCCCATTTCCATTCCGGAACTTCCAATGGTTGCATCAACCCTGCAGGCTTCTGATGTTCGATCTTTGACTTCTGGCAAGTCAAACAAGCATACACAAATTGTGCCACATCACGTTTCATGCTAGGCCACCAAAACAAAACCTTCAAATCTTGATACATTTTAGTAGCTCCTGGATGAATACTTAAATTGCTTCTATGTCTCTCTTCAAGGATCACTTTCTTAATCGCTTCATCATCAGGAATACAAATTCGATCTCGGAATCTCAACACACCTTGCACATCCAACTTGAAATCATCATTCTCGGGTCAATCATTTCCTATCATCAGATCCACCAACTTCACATCTCGCTTCTGAGCTTCTTTAATATTGTCAAGAAAATCATTGTTAATCTTTAACATTCCCAACATAACACTATGCGGTGTCACTTCACAAATCAAACTCAAATCTCGGAATTGCTCGATCAACTCCAACTCCTTAACCATCATGGCCGACATATGCAAAATCTTTCGGCTTAAAGCATCGGCTACAACATTAGCTTTTCCGGGATGATAATTCAAACCGAAATCATAATCCTTCAATAACTCTAACCACCTTCGCTGCCTCATATTCAACTCTTTCTGATCAAAAAGGTACTTCAAACTCTTATGATCACTAAACACCTCAAATCTAGAACCATAAAGATAGTGCCTCCAGATTTTCAATACAAATACCGCTGCAACCAATTCAAGATCATGCGTAGGATAATTCTTTTCGTGAGTCCTCAATTGCCTAGACGCATAAGCAACCACTTTGCCATCCTGCATAAGCACACCACCTAACCCCATCAAACACACATCACACTACACAACAAAAGACTCTTCTGGATTAGGTAAAATAGGTTTATAAGACTTTTTGTATGAAAATTAATATATATATCTATCATTTTTATTAAAAATACTTATTTTACATTAAAAATATTTATATCTATCATTTTTATTAAAAATAATTATTTATTTATAAATATAAAATATTATTGTATTATAAAAGAATAAACTATTACTAACTATTAACTTACATCTATTTAGTTCAACTAAAATCAATGCATATCTTGAGTTAAAGAAAAACCAATTATATTTTTCATGTCAAATTTTTGGAAAAGTCAAATTTTAGATTTTTACACAATGTATTACTTTTTAATGAATACATTATAAATTGTCAAAAACTCAAAATTTGAGTTTTTATAAAATAAATTCATCATAGATTTTTTTAATAAATTAAAAAGAATTAAAATTAAAAAGATAAAAAGGACATTTTTCTAAAAGTCAATATGATGTTAGCAAGAAATGTGCATGTGAGCCTTTTACACAGCCATGTGGACTTGTCTTGCTTGGAGCCTCGGAAGAAAAGGTTGATGGAGTCGACTTCCAATAAGAGCCCAACACATAGATGGTTATTGTGCTATTGATAAGCACCAAACACTACCAACAATGACTTTTCACTTAATAACAGCCAAATCAATTAGAAGACATTTTTATTGGTGGATCTTACTAGTTTTAATGCATTTCAAAATCAATGTTTGTTTGCCAATTTGTGAGCAAAGAAGAGGAAGATAGGCACACGAAAAATTTAGATATTAATGGCGTATGTTTATAATTTTTTTATAAGCAAAAATATATTGAAAACGTATGAGGGATATTCAAAGTCACAAACAAACCGATATAATTAATAGATTTTCAAAATTTAAACAAAAATATATTGAAAAAGTATAAGGCGTATTTAAACCACAAACAAACCACTATAATGAATAAATTCTCAAAATTCAAGGGTAAAATTCGTTTAAAAAAATTAAATAATTAAAATAAAATAAAAAATAAAATTATGATGGACACTCAACCGTATTATTTTATCTAAAATATTTAAGAGTGAAGACCCATTTTAGTCCTTCATAATAATTGGAGAGTCCAAATTAATCTCTACAAAAAAATTTGATTTAATCTCTTACAAAATTTAATCGAGCCATATTAATCCTTCTTTTGCTTCAACTTACAAATAACTATTATATCAATATATTTCTTATTATTTATTAATTATTTTAGGAAAATTTTATACATTTTGATCTCTAACAAAAAATATATTCTTTTTAATTCTTTATAAAATTTAATTGAGTCATGTTAGTCTTATATGTTCAATCAAACATTATAGTAACACCACATTAAAATCAGACAACACAAACTCTACATTTTAATCACATACGTTATAGATGTATTGTCAAATTCAAAATAGTATAGTAGCATCAAATTCCTAAACATCCATCAAGACCTATCAATAGCCTACGACTAGCTTCAATTCTTTCTTGCAAGCATCAAATCAAACATAAATCTCTGAGATAACGAAGGGGATGATAATGTTTTGGTACAATATTTTAGAATTTGGTGGTACTATAATATTTTGAATTTGGTAATACACCTATAACGTATATGATAAAAATGTAGAATTTGTATTGTCTGGTTTCAATGTGATGTTACTATAATGTATGATTGAACATATGTGACTAACATGGTTCAATTAAATTTTGTAATAATTAAAAAGGATATTTTTTTGTTAGAGATCAAAATATATAAAATTTTCCTAATAATTAAAAAATAATAAGAAATGTATTGATATAAATCATATAATTGTTATTTGTAAGTTAAAGCAAAGAAAATGCATTAATTTAGTGATAGAGCTGATTGATCATTGAGAAAGAGGTCTTGTTTCAACTCTTACTTGGTGCAAAATTTTAACTTTTTTAGAATAAATGGGTCAATAGGCAGTCCAGTCACGAGACAAATTTTGTAAGAGATTAAATAGATATTTTTTTCTTAGGGACTAATTTAGACTCTCTAATTAATGCGAGGGACTAAAATGGGTCTTTACTCAATATTTAAAATTAAAATTTAATAGAGAGATTAATTTTTTATACTAAAAATAAATGATATTCATTCATTCAAATTGATAAAGTACATCGTTGCAATACAATTCAACATCGCTAAAAATAAAAGGATGAATTTTCGAACAAACTCACACTATCCATATTAATAGCATAAAATAGCAAACTGCATAAGCCTACAAATATTACAAATATGAATGTATAGAAACATCTCAAATGTTCATGCCTCCGAATCTGTAGTGTTAATAGCATCAAAGTCATAGATTGGATCTGCATTAGATCGAAACTAACCTTTCAACCTAAAACAAATGAACACCGCACAAAACGAGAAAACAGAATACACCGTACAAATACGAGAAATTAAAACATACCGCACAAAGACGGGAAATCAAAACAAACAACAACACACTAAATTGACAAAATCACAACAAAAAAAAAACTAAAAAATGTGAAAATCACTTATTTAATTAATAGAGAAACACAAACGATTTAAAGGGGGTGATTTTGGATCAAAATTGATCCTAAGTCACCCCTCTCTGAATGATAAATGAGAAGCAAAACGTGATGACGATTAGAGTTAGAAGAGGAGAAGAGAATATAAACATGAGCATATGACAGTTGTAATAGAACAATTAAGTTGAACTAAGGAGTTTGTTTTTGAAAATAAAATGTAATCCTTATTAAATAAGAGATTTAAGTAAAATAAATAAAATATGCATTAAGTTAAAAACATTCATTATTTTATATAATTGCCCCTATCTCAACTAATTTGATAAAATAGTAGTGTCTGGGTCATTATTTATTCAATAGAACAAATTATATGTATATTCAAAAATATTGTTGTTATATCAATTTGCTGAATGAGCATCCCTACCACTATTTTATTCTCTTCATTTTTTTCTATAACCAAAATCTACCACAAAACTTCAATCATTCTCAATCAACTTTTAGTCTCCAAATCAAGTTTCAAGTATTTTATCGTATCAAAGAGAGTATAGAAAGTTGCAATTTAAGAAAAACTTTCCTAATTTCATCTCCATTTCCTTGTATTGATGTTGTTTTTTAGATTAAAAAATAGCGTCACTTCAGATATGCATATCCAAAATTCACCTATTATATTTCAGATGTGCATATCTGAAATAATCCTTCATACTAAAACTAAATTTTGTTTTAACAAATTTTTTATTTTTGCCCGATTTAGATACGGTGCACCCCGACATGTTTCCCAAAGTTGTTGTAAAGGCTCCAGACAAGGTAAATAACTATGCTAAGCCGGATGAAGTGAATGATGAAATTAAAATGATTTATGTCGAGATAGATATTTAACAACAATGTACAAATGATCAAATGTATAGTGCTCGTCAACATATGCTCGAATGACTCTGAATGGAAGCTAGCAAACTCGGGTTTGACGTTGTGATTGGAAGGTATGACAATGGAACTAGTATAAGGAAGGCATTCGTAACGGTGAGATGCGAGAGAAGTGGAAAATATGTTTAAAAAATTCGGAAGTTAAAACATGATGACACCGAATCGAGAAAATGTGAGTGTTTGTTTAAATTGCACAGATACTATAGGATGAATGATATGTGGAAAATTAATATCAACTCTGGTATACCTAATCATGTGTTGGACACTATGCTACAAGGCCATCCAATTGTACTCCGGCTTAAGCCGGAGGAGAAGGAACTTATCTCCGGTCCTCAATCACAAGCTCAGCAAACACCTCGTCAAAAAAACCAGAGGCAACAAGAGAATCACACTCCTAGGAGGTTTGATGTCGTTCCGATGAGTTATGATGATCTGTTTACCCATTTGACTGATCTCAAGTTGGTAGTTCCGAAGGCTGCATTTGCGCCTCCTCCTCCGGACAAGCGTCCCGGAAACTATGATGTCAATGCCAGTTGTGAGTTCCATTCCGGAACATTGGGGCATAATATTGAGAACTGTTACACGTTCAAATGCAAAGTACAAGACTAGATTGATTTAAAATCTATTGAATTGGAAGCTCGAACGCAAAATAACGGGCCTAATGTTATCCAGAACCCGATGCCGTGACATGCTGGTGGGGTTGTTCAAGCCATAATGGAAGATGGGGAGATCCTGAATTTGATAATGGATGTTGACCTAGTAAAGACGCCACTACCTTTTGTTAAGGAAAACTTGATCAAGAGAGATGTTTTCGCTGGTTGTGAAGCTGGTTATGAGAGATTTGAACATTGTTCGAACAGTTGTGCAAGACTGAAGGATGGTATTCAGTATCTGATTACTAGCGGCCAATTGCAATTCGATCGGATTAAGAAGGATAAGAAGGTTGGAATACAAGACATATCTATGATTACTATCCCTTATTCTCCGATTGTTATATCTGCACCAACAAAACCTATTCCATTGGAAATCACCAAACATGGTCCCCTGCCATACGAAAGTTGTAACACCCCAATTCTACCCTGGTAATTATTATGAAAATCAGAGTTATAAAATTATTTTCAACAAACAATTGGAGTATTACAATTCAACTTTAACAACAGCACGCTAACACAGATACATAACACCTAAACTCAGATGAAACGAAACAACATGAATCAACTTTATTAATATTAACCAGCGGAACTACATTAATCAACTTGGATGTCATATCATGTTTTCAACTTAAAACAATTTAAAGTCAACAATTACTTTTCATATATCAACATAGTTATTCAACAACAAAATCACAACAGCAAAACAACTAGTGTTCATCCCCCCGAGTGTTACATATCAGAGCGATAACCTGACTCGAACTAACAACAACTAAATTTTTGTTCTTCATTACCTGCACGTTACCCACGTAGAGGCAACATCACAACAGAAGGGGTGAGATATCTAACAATCTAATCAATCGTATGATAAATAGTATATTAGAATTCAGATAAGGTAGATCAATGCTTCAGTAATTATTCATACAACCAGCAAATAACTTAATAATAACAAGAAGGCACTTTATTTAATCGACGTAACAACTTAAATCAACACAACCTAATAATTACAACAACTTATAACAACCTCAACTTATAACAACAACAACTTATAACAACAACTTATAACAAAAACTTATGACAACGACAACTTATAGCAACGACAACTTATAACAACAACAACTCATAACAACAGCACATCGACAATCAACAAATAACGAATAATACCAACAACTTTAACACGCGACCCAATATGCGACTCAACTATGCAAATGCATGTGGTACCATTTGGAGCAGAACTCCCAACTTAAACATATGCTAGTTTATCGAGGCATTAACAAGGCATAAGCCTTCAATGTGGTGCCATCAAGGCCAAGGCATAAGCCTTCAACTTTCAACGTGGTGCCAATCCAGGCCAACTTAATAATGCAATGTATGCCATGCGACCTCAACTTAAACAACAAATACACAACAATGCGACAACAACAACATCATACAATAACAACTTAAAATATGCATCAATGGAATCAACTTAGATCAACACTGGTCATTCGACCTACAACTCAAACATGTCCATAAATTGGGACGATTCAACTTAATCAACATTGGCCATAGGCCTACAACTTTATCAACTGCAAAAACAACTTATCAACGTTGGTCATACGACCTACAACTTCATCAACGTATCAACAACAATAATAGTTTATCAATAAAATCAATACGAGCAAACAACAACCAATTTCATCACAATCTGCAATTTCGCAATTTATTAACAACATCAATATCAACAAACAACGACAATTCAACGGAAACAACACAACAAAGTTTATCACCTGCAAATTCACAATTTACGGCATTATATAACACATAAAAACAACCAAAATAAACTACAAACAAACCACGTAATTGTTCAGACTATTTTCGACCATTTCTGGTTAATTAATCTTCTGCTAACTTACTCAAATTTTCTACTTTGAACTACTATTAAACCACCACAATCCCTACAACTCTAAAATAGCTCTACCGACAACTCTTGTATATAAAATAATATTTATGAAAATAATTGGATAATGGTCTGACTCAAGTAATAGCAAAACAACTCTAAAGGGTCAAATATCTTTACCTTTAATTCTACAGCTTATTAGATTTAATTTTAAACAATTCGAAAACAACGTTGACAATTCTAAACATGTGAGAATCACCCAAAACAATTAAAGTATGACTCTTAATAACTCAAAACAACTCTTAACAATTTTATTGACAACTCTAACAACTCTATTGATAACTCTATTAAAATTCAAAATAAATTAAATTATCTGATTGACTCAATATTTAACCTCTAAATATTATTCTATTATATTCATTAAAATGAAATTATTACTATTATTACTTTAATATTATGAGACATGTATATATATTACTAAACATTGAAATAATTTATTATTTAGTTAAACTTACAGTATGTCAATGCAACGTGATACTACAGTAGGCTTATAAATAACACCAAATTTCTTTCATTTTCGTTACAATGAATGATAACACGCCTTGCCATTTCCAATTATGCTACATCATATATGGCATTTCTAATTCTTAGTCAAATCATAGAATAATGAGAAAAACCATTATATAGTTTTTATATTCTAATAGATGTGCCTAATAGAGAATGCATTACATTATAATAGGTATCAATTTTTGGCATACCACTTGTTATATCTATTAAAACAACTTGCGATACAGTACAACACCAAGCATATATGTGAACATGTATATATTCAGTAACACGAAGCAACAGTGTCATGGCAAGGTAGTAGCAAGAAGTTACGGTTTATAAAATATTAAATTGGGTTTTCAATTTATCTCTTAATTTCACCAATATATCAATTCCAAATACAATTTAACATCACATATAAAAAATTACTCATCAAAACATAACAATTTTAATCCATAGAAATTTAGGGATTTCAACCTAAACATGTTTCTCACCAAACAGAACAACCACAAATGCATAGTAAATTCCCTTTTATCCTAATTCCCACATACTACTCATCATACAACCCATGAGAAAGTCAGAACCCCACCCTTACCTTGGATTGAAGGTCGCTCTCTGAGTTCGGTTAATTCGGTTTGGCTTTGGTCTACAATTTTCTAGTTTTCTCCCAAGCCTATTCCTCTTTTCTTCCTCTTTTCACGTATACTATTCTTTTCCCCTTTTCTTCTCCTTGTTTTCTAACAACCTCTCCAAAAACCTAATTTCTTATTATTTATAATAACTAATAATTATATTTCTCTTACTGGGCCTATTTCTTTCCCAACAAATTATTTTAATTTTATTATTATTATTAATAGTCAACTAATATTATTATTATTATTATTAATCTATCGGCTAATCAAAAATTAATCCAATTAACGCCTCTTATAATAATTCTGATAATTCCCGACTTCGACTAATTCCAATAAATAATTCCTTATATAATTTAATTAAATAATTAATTAAATTTCCGGGCGTTACAAAAGTGACAAAGCTGTGCTCTGGAATTATGGGTCGGATGTTTATTACCATGGTGTGAAATAGGAAGATGTCTCCTTCTCTGCTAAGAAGGATGATGAATTGGATGTTTCTAATACCGATAACTTTGTTGAAAGTGGTGGTATGACGAGAAGTGATCGAATATTCTCTGCTCTTGTGACACAATCAAATGTAGATGCTTTGGCTAAGGCTAAGGCTAAGGGCAAGCAGCCCATGAAACAACCTGAACTACAAAGTGCCAATCCTGACCTAGAGAAGGATGTTGAGAAAATTATGAAGTTCATTCGTAAAAGTGATTTTCGGGTGATTGATCAGCTTGCCCAGACGCCCGCTAAAATTTCTATCCTCTATTTGCTGTGAGACTCAGAAGCACATAAGAATACTTTAATGAAGCTGTTGAGCACTGCCTTCATGCCGCAAGAGATATCCGTGGGGAAGTTTGAGAATGTATGTGCAAGAATTTTAGCTAACAATGGGTTGGGTTTTACTTATTTCGATCTTCCGCCAGAGGGTCGAAACCATAACAAAGCGCTGCATATTTCTATGGAATGCCGGGGCACTACCTTGTCCCTTGTATTGGTGGATACTGGTTCCTCTTTGAATGTAATTCCCAAGTTAGCGTTGATGAAGATCGACTATGGTGGTCTTGAACTCCGACCTAGTGATTTGATTGTTAAAGCATTTGACGGTTCTAGGCATTCTGTCTTTGGAGAGTTGGACCTCCCCACCAAAATCGGCCCCCAGCTGTTCACTACAACGTTCTTTGTCATGGACATTCAACTTGCCTACTGTTACCTCTTGGGACTTCCATGGATTTTGTAACACGGTGGGAGAACTGACTTGTTTGTTTTGCGTTTGATCGCAAATGTTGCGGATATCAAGAGTCGCCACCGACTTTTCGTTTATCCAATTAAGGGAAGGCGAAAAGAACAGGAAAAGACCTTCGTTAGATTTTGACTAAGGGAGTTGGTTATGAAAAGGGAAGGTGTGTTGCACCCTAAAATTTGCCCTCCTATCTCAATTTTATCTGGTTAGGCTTCACATTCATATGCATACGCTTTCGTTAGGTCATCGACATTAAACAGCCATTCATCCATTGCATATGCATCATTTCGTTGTATTTAAATTGATCAAAAGTCAGTTTGACGTTTGCATCGTTTTATAGTTATAAAATACCCGATATTTCACTTCATTCATTTTTATCTCCTTACTTGTTTATTGTATCGTTTTAAGTTGATTATGTGTCAATAATATTGATACTTCAGTTTTATAAACAGTCTGTTAAAGACGATTCGACACTGTACGAAAATTAGTGAGAAAATATTTTAAATTTTCGCCTCTAACTCACTGCTTTATGAATCTACGTGTCGCGTAGATCATGAAAATATGCTCTCTCTAATTTTTCGATACAATTTGAAGACTTGTTTTTAATTGTAAGTGTTTTAAAAACCGGGTATTCTTTATTATCATTTTATTTCGATTTTAAATATTTCAATAATTTTTCTTTAATCAATGAAACCCGTAGTTTATTTTAATGTGATCATTTTATTTTTTGGATAATTTATTATTCGAATTTATATCATTTTTGACAATTTTAGGTGTTCAACTTTTATCTCCAAAAATCAAAATAAAAATGTTGTTGGGTAGATTATTTTATAATCTTTTTGGGTGTTCCGCTGCATCTTCAATCTCGCCTCGTCCCTTTCACCCGAACCTCACTCACAACACAAAACCTTCTCCATTCCATAATCATCTTCATCCACCTTCATTATACTGCTCCGTAATCTCACCCTCGTCTCCATCTCTTCGTCGTAGCCCTCACAAAACCGCGGCCACCTCTAAACTTCCTCACAGCTCCGCCGTGTCTCACTGCTCTACTACGAACAACAACCTCCACCGTAATCTCTCCCTCTCACTCTTCCATCCTTCATCGTCTCTCTCGCATCACCCCTTCTGTTCACAGTTATCTCCCTTCATCTCAATACCACTCCTCCACCGTCGTTAACACCCAGCCGCTACTCATCTCATCATCTTCATCCAAACAACCTTCCGAGAAACTGTTTCCAACACTCCACCCTCTGCCTTCGTTCTCCCACCATCAAACCGCGACACTCTTCAACCCTAAATCGCCTTCTTCTACTTCAAAAAAACCATCCATCTGTCTCACCCTCTCAAACCTCACCCTCCAACAGTTCACTAGATCCCTCCGTTCAAACCCCTTCCACCGTTGCTACCCCCAATCTTCACCCTCATCGTTCCCTCTATTGTTCTGCAACCATCACACCCTTCTGTCAATCTCTCTTCCAAACCGCGGCCATCCTCCATCCCTAGCCTCTCCGTCCCTGTTACTCACAGCCACGCCGCTCCTCACCTTACATAACCATCTTCACCTCCACTGCCTTCCCACCGTAATACTCCCTTCAAACCCTCTGTCAATCCGTCCATTCTCATCGCCGAAACCTCCATAACTCTCTCCGTATTACTTCTATCTCACTCCCAGCCGCGACCTCTACTATAATAATCCCCTCAAACCGCTGCTCCCTCACATTCACCCGCTGTCTCGTTTCCGAGGTGTCAGTTCGAGTGTGCGACTAATTTCATGATTGAGACGTTAGGATGGTATCGATCTTGTTTGTTTAATTCTCGAGCGAACCGGTGTGTCTGCGACTTGTTTAGTTGTTGAGTGTTATTTGGTTTTCGAGTGCATTGTATGGGCTTTGCATCTCGGCATGGTTGTTCTTGTTTGGACGTTGTAGTTAGGGAGGTGCCCTTGTGTTTGGTGTATTTTGTATGTTGTTTAATTGACGCGAGGATTGAGTGGACGAATGTGTAGGCATGTCCCAATTTGTTCATTTTGGTCGAAATTTCGAGGACGAAAAGTTTATAAGTGGGGGAGAGTTATAACGCCCTGTTTTAATTAATATTATATTAATATTTTCGAATTACCGATCGATATTTATTTTGCGACGATAATATTTATATTAATTGATATATCTATTAATATATTTGGCGACGTTTCGTTCGGATCCGATATTTAATTCCCCGAAATTATTCTAATTAATTGAGTAAATAATATTATTAGATATTATTAGGTGTTAATTAATAATTAAGTTAGGGGTGTGGGGAGAAATTAGTGAGGATTGGATGTACACCCCTAGCTAGTAAGAAAACATAATTATAAAACCATTTTCTTTCCCTTTTCTTCCCATTTTTCCTACACCAACCAAACTTAGAAACTTGGAGGAAAAGAAGGGGTTTTGGGAGAAGAAGAGCAAGAGAAGAAGAAGAGGAACAAGAGCAAGCATGAATTTGGGGTTGTGTTGGAACATCTTGCAATGAACCAAGCTAGAGGTAAGGGGTTTGATTCTCCATCTCATATTGTTAGGTTTTGATGTTTATGTTTTGGATTTGGGGGAAAAGTTGATAGTTGATTTATAAGGTTTTGGTTGATTGTTTGTTGAATGACTTAGAAAGTTGAGTTAGGAGTATGGATTGTGGGTGTTTTAGGTGCTAGCTTGTAGAAATTAGAAGTATTGAAAATGGAAAAGAAAAGTATAACAGTAAAACATAAAAACCAGAAATAAGAAACTGTAAAAATGAAATGCAGGGAAGGAGACGAAGAAGTGGCACACCAAAGGGGGGAGGCGCCCACCCCACAAGGGAAGGCGACCATCTCCAGCCCTAAGGCGGCCTCCCCCTAGCCATCACACCCCATGGGACGACGTCCCTTGTATGGGAGAAGGCGTTTCGTAGTTTCCTTTTTCTGTATGCAAGTTTTGCTGTTTTCTGTAGAAAATGAGTTTCTGCATAATTTTCTGTTGATAGCTTCTATTTGTTTCCATCCCAATTCCACCTAGTAACACTTTATATCACTAAGATATAACTAGGACATAAGTTAGCCGATTAAATTTGGAACCCGATTATGTTCCGATTTTCCGATTTGATAAATCGACGAGAACAAGTTGCTCGAATTCAAAAAAATTGCTAGCTAAGTTCGATGTGTAGAACATAGTGGTGAGGTTAGTTTTTAGAAATTACGAGTTTTTACGAGATGACCCGAAATAGGCCAATTTACAATTAAATTGAATCGGATTGCGTTTTAGTAGATTTAAGGCACGTATGGACAATCCGATTTCGATGTTGACGATTATGATTAATGCCGGTTATTAGGAATGGCTTTCGCGACGATTATAGGTGTTTGTATATTTTTCCATTTTTGGAATTTGGTGAATTAATTGATAATGATGCGGTGTGAATAAACATAATGTTTGCGACGGTGTATTTATTAATGAATACTTATCGACATGCGATGCGATGATATATGTCTTTGTACATGATGATGTGATGATTATATTGATGTTGTTAATAAATGGTTCCTGTCATACCCCAATTTTTGGCCTAATATACCACCTTACATTTGCATCATTGCATCACTAACAGTTCAGAACAGAATTAATCGGGTGTAGCATTCATAGGTCAAAATTAGGGTATCATCAAATTTTCATCTGATTCAAGAGGCAACAACTAGGGTTTGAGTTTTAATCACTTCATTTGACCTATCTTGATCAAATCATCAACCTCTGATCATCAGATACCCAACTTTTCTCATTGATCAATCGAGGATCGACCAATTAGGGTTTTGGTCGAGCATGAGTATTCTCTGATTTTTTGAGCCATGAATGATTTTTTTGGTTAGAGATTGGTCATTATATCTTAGATACAACCTCTTGACCTAATTTCTGAATTCAAAACATCACAAAAGTTCACAGACTTCATCGATCAATTTACAAACATCGATGAAATTTCATCGCGAAAAGTCAAACTTTGACTTTTGGTCAATTTTCAAAACAAAACTTTTCCATCATCAAAATACTTCAAATGATCCATCATGATCATAAAAATCAAAGAATTTGGAAAAGTCAACAAAAGTCAAAATTTTCAACGGAAAAATTTTCAAGTGTTAAAATTTTGCACTTTTTCCAAACTTCATGGCATTTTTTCACATAGTTCCACTTTGATTTGGAAAAAACTCAAAACATGAAAGTTGTATCCCTTGAAACAAGCTTTCCAAAATGTCCAAGAACTCTCAAATCCATGGAGTCTAGCTATACTTTAGAAATTGAAACATAAGGCTCCATAACCATGGATTTCAAGTTCAAAACTTCAAGATTATAGGTCATTTTTGAATTTCTTCATCTAGAAGCAATGCCACCTTGCCAAATTGAGATTAGAACTGATAAATATCAGTTGAAAGTAATAATTGAAGGATAGGATCAAGATTGGATTTTCACACATGGTTAAAAAAGGAAGTTTCCTTTTAAGGCAAAAAGACTTCCTTGCCCTCTAAGGCAAGTTTGATTTACCAAAAGACTTCAAGATTATAGGTCATTTTTGAATTTCTTCATCTAGAAGCAATGCCACCTTGCCAAATTGAGATTAGAACTGATAAATATCAGTTGAAAGTAATAATTGAAGGATAGGATCAAGATTGGATTTTCACACATGGTTAAAAAAGGAAGTTTCCTTTTAAGGCAAAAAGACTTCCTTGCCCTCTAAGGCAAGTTTGATTTACCAAAAGCCATTCTTTGTGCCTAACATTTCAGAAACCTTGGCCTATAAATAGAGGCATCATTTTCAAATTCAAACACACCAAAGCCATGCAAGTACATGCTTTCATTCTAGTTTCTCAAATTTCATGAATCATAGTTCAATTTGTGAAAACTTGCAATTTTGAAAACTAGTGAAAAATCTTAAGCAATTTGGTGTCTAATATGTTTTAACATCAATATGAAACCTGTTTGAAACTTAAAAACAACATAGGCAAAGCTAAAACTCAGAATTACACTTCATGTCACATAAGCTTGCAAAACTGCCTTAAAACTCAAATCCATAGCTTGGCTCGAGCAAGTGATGTTCTGATCATCCAAACACCATCCATATACATCATAGAGATGATGCAGACCCTCAGCAACAATCTGTAACAACTCTAATATCGATTTCCAGTTTTCATTTGAGCTGTATGCAGGTGGACTTGGTTGGATTGATCCAGGGTGATTCGAAGTGAGCAGACCACTCATACACCTTCCACATAGGCCGTTGGTGCTCAAACAATCATTAGAACTCAACTGGAAACACTCCTCCATCGAATTCGATTCCAGCTTCAACAGGTAAGAGCTCGAACTTCAACTCCATGATTCTTTGATTCATTTTGAAAAAACTCTTGGCCATTTGTTTTCTTCACCCTACACGACCATTAACCCTCAATCAATTGGAAAAATCATCCATCATACGCCATTTCAATTAGGATTTTCAGTTTTAGGGTTCTTCGTGTTCATTAGAAATTTAACCATGTTAGACAAAAATAAATGAAATTAACCACTACCATCATGTTCCTTGTCAAAATTCGGTCAAGTTTCATGTTTATTTCATCCAATTTCATCAAGAAATGAAGATTCCATGGCTGATGAAGGATCAGGGAAGAAGAACAAGGCTTCGCGCGTGTTCTGGTTTTTTCAAATTCAAAAAATCCAATATAATATTAACACGTGGTTTGACTTCAATACACGAATGCATTATTGCCCCAGCGGTTGCCAGCTCACTTTTAAGTCACTATGCCGAGTATCCACCCATCAGGTCCTGGGTTCAAGCCTCCCATGGACCAATTTTTTTTCAAACTTTTCATTTTTCTTCATATTTTTTACAAAGTTTAGCATTTTTTTTAACCAATCAAAACTCCTCATTTTGAGGTGATTTTTTGTACACTTGTCAATAAATACATCTATTTTATGATAGTACAAAAATTTTCAGAAAAAACTTTCATCTGATTATGTTTTAATCGAGCCGAAAACGACGCTTTGAGCACTTTTCAAAACCACTTTAAAAGCTGATTTTTTCAAACTTTCGAATCCCGATTCTTTTCAAAACTTTTCATAAATGAATTTTACATTTCAAAAACACTTTCAAAACCATTTCTTCAAAACTTTTTTCATCAAACTTACATCTTTTTACCATGATTGATCCAATTTAAACGAAAAAACCGATTCGTTTTCTCTCGAATTTCTTAATCGATCATGGGCCTCCCTCACGGTGTAAGTCCCAAAACATTCTTTTTATGTACATATATTTTTTTGTACATATCCATTTCTTTTATGTACACATCTTTTTACCTGTACATAATACAAACGTCTTCTTTGTAAATATTCAAATACAAGACAAACTTCTTCCGTTTGTTTTCATTTTACACTGAATACCATTGGTATTGAAATGAGCATTATTCCCTGTGAAACTGCTTTCAAACCAATGGGCCTCCCTCACGGTGTAAGTCCCAAACCAACATTCTTTTATGTACATAATTATTTCTTTGTACATATCAAATTCTTTCTCATATACATACAAATTTTTATATGTACATAATACAGATACTTTTTACTCAAACACGGATAAATTTCGATCGTTTGTTTTCCGTTTCGTCTGTATATACACTGAATACCATTGGTATTGAAAGGAGCACTATTCCCTGTGAAACTGCTTTCAAACCAATGGGCCACCCTTATGGTGTAAGTCCCAACCCTCCTATGTACATCCACATCCTCCTGTACATAAATACTCGTTCGTGTACATATTTACTTCCCTGTACACATTCAAACTTGTAAATAATCAAGTTACGCTCGTTTCAAACTTTCGTTTCACATACACTTGTTTATATTTCCTTCATAAACTTTTGTAAATAAACATCATGCATTGTTTATATTTCCTTCATAAACTCCTGTGAATACATATCACACACACTCTTGTCTATACAACTGTCTAGTTATAACATAACAACTAGTCTAACCAATAGGTTCCCCACAGTTTAGCCTCCTCTTGGGCTTTATACAAGATAACTCTCCCCACAGAGTTAGCCTCCTCTTGGGCTTTGTACAAGGTAACTCATTTCATCTGAGTTTAGCCTCCTCTTAGGCTTCATATAAGAAAACTCATTCATCTGAGTTTAGCCTCTGCTTAGGCTTCATATAAGACAACACTCCCCTGTTGAGTCAGCCTCCTCTTGGGCTTCGTTCAAACGAAATCCTCATTGAGTTTAGCCTTCTCTTGGGCATCATACAACGAAAGAGACCATAAAATCTCTTAACAGCCTCCTATTGGGCTTCCAATACAAAGAATCGCCCGCGTTAGGATAGAATCCAGAGAGTACAATTTCCCGGTGAAATTGCTCTTAAAGGATGGCTTCCCGGTGAAATCCCTTTTAAAGACAAAGCCAGCCATACCCTATAGCTTCCTCTTGAGCTTCATACAAGGACCCTCGATGACCCTCGATGACCTTGATGACCCTCGATGACCCTCGAAATGCCTCCTCTTGGGATAACAATACAAGGACCCATGGGCTTCTTAAAAGCATCCCTTTAATCCAATCAATTTCTCCTCGAGATTTAGACATTTATCATCTCTATGGAAGAAGTATCTTATCTATCACATCACATACAATCAAAAACTTTTCAAACTCTTTTCAAACTACTTTCAAACAAAAAACATCTCTTAATTGTAAGTGGTAACGCTTGTACACTCAAGCAAAACACCCAATACTTACAGTTAAAAGATTCAATCTTTTTCAAACATCTTTCTTAAACATGTAAGTGGTAGCGCTTGTACACTCAAGCAAAACACCTATAACTTACGATGAAAGATTTTTATCAATCAAACCCTTTTAAAATGTATGTGATGAAATAGATTAGATACATTTTTCATTAAGATGACATTTGTCTGTCTCTTACTAACATCCCGTTGCTTTCCACTAGCATAAGTGGGAACTACGATTGCTCTGACTTTCTCAACATCCTTTTGAGAATACGTAGGCACAAGGTCTCATCCTTGCCGAGAAAATCTCTTTCTCCCTCAGACCAAACAAACCATAGATCCCTGTAGATCCGAGCTACAAATGCTCTGATTCCCACTAAGGGATATGTATGCAGAAGATCCAAAGATCTTTGCGAGCACAATAATAACAAACTCTAGGATCCCACATAATCTACCGTTTCTTAAAACCCAAAGGAGAAACTTTCCCAATCATAGAAATAGAAATTAAAACACACAAACATATCAAACATATTCATATATAAAGCTATAGATAACTATATATATTTAGGGTGCTCCATCTATTCCCTTTATATAGCAAACCCCCTTACTCAGAATCTCCCAAATGCGTTGCGTCTAGTTTGCGCTAGTCGTTACGCATATCAAAATCAATTGAGGGTATTAACAGCTTTCCCCTTTTTCATAATCATTAAATCATCTTTTCTTGTGTTGAAAATAATAAAGCTTGATGCTCGCGACATCTTTATAAACAAATCAAAAGAGTAAATCGTTTCGTGCCAGAGAATCTGAATTCTGATTCAATTCTCTAGCACGACACTTTTTAACGCGAACAGGAAAAATGGCGACTCTGCTGAGGAGTACGCTAAAATTTTTGATTTTTCAAAAAAACGTGACTCTGCTCAAGAGCACCAAGCTTTTTTTTGTTTTCAAAAAGAAAAGAAGGGGTTAAGCTTTCATATTGTGCATATGTTTGTTTTCCTTTTATTGTGTGTTTTCGCGATTTCATCTGATGGAAAGAAATCCTAACCCAGATTTAAGAAACATTTTAAGATCTAGGTGGGGGTATAGTCCTATTAACTTGTGAGAAGTCTCAGTACTTACGGAGTTAATTTGAGATCCCTCTCTCAGTGGAGGTTGTCTTGGGGGTATTTGTGTTTAGCAAGTATTTGCGAAGACATTTTGCTTTCAAGGGAACTTGCGAAGCTGAGTGGATGTAGAACACATAACCCATCCTGGCCATTTAGGATGTAGTGAGAGATTGTTTCGACCTAGAATAGTGTCATGTGAGACTACGATCAAAGTAGTTTCTCTTGAAAAATATTATTGGACCATCGAGTATTCAACAAATCCGATAATATTTCAAAGAGGAGTGTTGAGCTGATTATCGTAGAACCGTTTCACGGATGAATAAGCCCTTAGAACTTACCCACGTTTGATTCTTATCGTTGGCCTCATGCTCGTGACTTCGAACGCTTGACCGTGTGTATAACTACTAACCATGTTTGCCGCATTCATGCATTCATTCATTCAAAAAAAACTTCATTTCTCTTCCCATTTCCAAAGAATTTAGAGATTTTTCTTTGTAAAATATTTTAGGTTAGAGTGATCGGAGGAAGATTCACCAAGAGATCATTTTAGAATTCTGACGTAGGAAAGTTAAAAGAGTTGGCATCCTTGGTAGAAGATCCCTCGGATTTGAAACGCTATGGAACTCTTTTAACCATTACGAACACTAATGTTGATGAAGGACTTCTCAAAACTTTCGTTCGGGTTTACGATCCATATCATTTCACTTTCCACGATTATCGTTGATGCCTACTTTGGAAGAAATACGCATATCCTAGGTATCTCGAGATCGGACAAAGTGCCTTTCAATGGTTTGGAAGCCATTCCTAAGTCACCATCATTGCAACGATGACTCATTTAAAGAAATCGAGATAGATAAAACCTAACTACCGGAGGAAAACTCTTAGGCGACTTCAAAGTTCCTAATGGAGAAGGCTCTTAAATTCTCCGAGGCGGTAGTATGGTAGCCTTTGAAGCTATTTTAGCTTTACTCCTCTATGGATTGGTGTTGTTTCCAACTTCCCAAATTTCGTTGATATCAACGCCATAAGGATCTTTCTAATTGGAAATCCTGTTCCCACTGCTTGGTGACACGTACTTCTCTATTCATCATAGGAATCGTCAAGGAGATGGAACTATCGTGTGCTGTGTACCTCTGTTTTTCAAATGGATTGTCTCACACTTGCCTAAATCTCCTATCTTCCGTGAAAACAAAGATGAATAGCATTGGTCTCGAAGACTCATGTCTCTTACAAACGACGATATCCATTGGTATACCTTAGCAGACAATGAGATGGAAATCATTGAGAGCTGTGGAGAATTTGCCAACGTACCTCTCATTGGTACGAAAGGAGGAATCAACTACAACCCATTCTTGGCGAGACGTCAACTCGGGTATGCAAACTCTAGTAAACCTCTTGGTTTTACAGTAGAGAGCTACTTCTATCATGAAGGAGAGGATTCTCAAGGTTTGAAAGCCAGAATGATCAGAGCTTGGCATCACATCCGAAGGAAAGAAAAAGGTAAGGTGAAGAATTGTGTAGCCATGGAAACCTACACTTCTTGGGTAAAGAAAAGAGCGAAGGAATTTCGAATGCCTTATGCTTATGAGGAACCCATGTTCTCAATCGCTTCCAAATCAACAATTTTTCTCGTCGAGACTATGGGAGAATACCAAGAAGCTTTGACCAAGATAAGGCTTGATAAAGAAGCTTTGGAAAACAAATTCCTTAAGACTGATCTCGAGAATGAAAAGCTCAAGAAGCAGGTCAAAGATCATGAAAAAACGCTCTACTTCCAAGATGAATGACTCATGGAGAAAGATGAGAGAAGATTCGTCAGAAGGATAACGCGATCAAAAGATACATCAAAGAAAGGAAAAGAAAGCTTGAGGAAATGACAACCAGCGATCCTGCTCCCGACGAGTGGAAGAAAGTCATTAGCAAGCTAAAAGCCGAGAAAGCTGAACTAAAAGCTCACTATGGGAAGGAAATCCTGAAGTTGAAGCTACATCAAGCCTTTGGATCTTCATCCGACGAGGACGATTAATTAGTTTAGATTGTAATTTTTTATCATTTATTTTATCATTTGTGTGAGCAATGCTCTAAAAAAAAACAATATTGTTGTAATCTTCTTTCAATAATCAATAAATGTGTGTTTTCTATCCAAATATTTGCCAGAAATTTCTCTTTTAGCGTAAATTCTTTGGAAATCTTCCTTTACATTCATGCATCATACTTTGCATTATGAGTCTATTGTCTAGAGTCTGATCTGTCAACTGTTTCAACAGATAGGAAAAGATCGCCAAGCTGTCGCGTCTTAGAGTTTCTCGACCGCGTCCACAGCCAACTCGAACATACAATACACGTTCAAAAAGAAGAAAAGTAATGGAAGGATTTGAACAAGAGAACGTTGAACTTCGTAGTACAGTAACAACACTACAAGAAGAGGTGGAGAGACTCACTTCTTTGGTCAACTCATTAGCCGCAGCGCAAAGTCAACAAGCAGCATCGAGCAGTCAAAACCAAGCAGCGATTTCAGAGGATACTACTACTCCAGTTTCAGCTGTCGCAGCCAGTAGTTCACCTTTCAGCATGCCAGAAGGCTATCCATGGGGCATGCCTTTCAACTTTGGCATCGGATTTCGCCAACCGACTTCTCAAGTGCAAACAACCACGCTTGAAATACCTACTTTGCAGCAAAACTCTAAATTTACTCAGCAACGTGGAGTAACTCTTCCACAAGTCACTATGTCGGTTTCTCAACCGATCATGACGAACTCAGCTTCCGTAGTACACACTACCATAGACGAAGAAGTTCACCATACTCCAGGAAATAACACGAACTCCCGTGGCTCGATGGAGAATCTCCAGGAACAACTCCTCAAAATGCAGCTTGAGATAAAAACAATTCGTGGAAAAGAACTGTTTGGGAAAAATGTGACACCCCGATTTAATTAAAATATTAAATAAGTGGGAATTTAATTATTTATTTAATTAAAGTCTTAAGTATTTATATTAATGGATTAATTGGATTAATTAAAGAGAAGAAGAGATGGAGGTGTGAGGTGTAATTAGGGGTGTGAGGAGTAAATTACTCTACTCTTACTAATTACCATTTATTTTATTTTACTGGAATAAATAAAGGAACATTAAAAGGAATATATAAAGGAAAAGAAAGAAAAAATAGGTTTTTTGGGAGAAAAGCTATTATACGTAGAGTTGGAGAAGAGAAGAGAAGAGAAGAGAGGAAAAAGCCGACGCCGAGAGAAATCGAAGAACATCACGAGGTAAGGGGTGATTTCTTTCGATTAATATGCCTTATGGGTTTTGGTAATCAAATGGATAATTGGGTATGTTAGGAAGTTTGAATTTTGATGATTATAAGTTATAGAATAAAACCCTATTTTGTGTCGGTGTTTGGAATTAGGATCGTTAGTATGTCAAATGAATAGTATGGATGAGTAAACTATGTTGTTTGATGTTATAATGGTGTAAAATGATCATGATTTGGTGTTCCTAATGTCACATTTCGTATTGGAAAGTGTGGAGATGATAAAGGATGCAAAATGCTGTCAAAAGTAGCAGAAAATGCTGTTATAAGTCGTGGGAACCGGTTCCCTGTGGGAGGAACCGAGTTCCCAGTGTTATTTTCAAAGCGGGTTTTTGCACTCAGAACGGTTCTGTCTATGTCGGAACGGGTTCCTACAAAAACCAGGAGCGAGATTTTTCAACTTTTCAGAACCGGTTCTGATATGTAGGAACCGGTTCCATGTACAATTTTTCAAAAGTACTTAAACTTCAAAATTCATATTTTCTAAACCGTAACTCGATTCAGTGCCGTTTTCGGAGTTATTTCTTAAATTTAAAATACTACCTTTTAAAAAGGGAAAATATTATTTTGCTAAAATTATTTTAAAAGAGTCGAGCTTCCGATTTTGAAAAGTATGGATTAATTAAGGATAATGGGAAATTAATATGAATGGCCTGAGTTATCGGATGAGGACTAATGCTTACAATGTTGTGTTGATTATTCATTATGATTGAATGCGATACATTGGTGATTGACAATAAGTGAATTTTTTTGAGATCGTAATCTATGAATTGGTTTAGATTGTTTGACAAGTTGAATGGAGATTGACGTTCATGTGATGTTTCTTTCCCTTGTGATTTATTCATGATTGTATTGGTATCATGTGTTATTGTTATTATATACTGGTGATAGTCTTACTGATTGAAGAGTAAGCGTTTGGCATGTTTATGCTTTGTGATAATTTAATTTATGATTATGTTGTTATCATGTGATAGATTGGTATTGGTATTTATGTGGAATTATGTTGTTATCATATTCCGTTGAATTGATGTGCATGCTTTTATGATGCATGCATGAGCATTTGTTAAATTGGTTCATTCCCATTGTACGGAAGTGAACTGGCAGAGCCAATAGACTTACACAGTGCGGTAGTGAGGCTAGATTCTTGACCCGGTGGTTATGGGCGAATCAGGGATTGGATTCTTGACTCAGTGTTCTGGGCGAATCATGGATATACACTGTCTTTCCACATGTAAACGGAGCGGTGGGTGAACTCGGTTCACGTTTTGGTACCACATGCATAGAGTCTGCATTGCATATGGGATTGTAACATGCTAGGATGGATTCCATTGTTTGTTATATACATGTTCATTGTGTGAACTGCCTTGTGAATTGATTATGATTTGTGTTTGGTTAATGGATTAACGTATCCATTTATTCTGTTGCATTTTAAAAACGTATAATGCATGTTATATTGAATTGAAATCTCACCCTTACTTTAACAATTTCAGATCCGAAGTGATTAGCTGCTTGGAGTCGGTGAGGATAGCTCTAGAGTCGAGTCAGTTAATTAGTCCGCGTTCGTTCGTGCTCGTAGATGTAACTTGGGAAACAGTTGTTTGAATCCTTTAATGGATATTTTTAATGGTTTTGAATCATGTTTTGATGTTATGTCCGGAATAATTATGGATGTTGTATTCGGATCCGTTATGTTTCATTTCCATTAAACATAACCTTAAGTATGTTTCATTTAATGAATTTTCTTCAGTGAAAGCATGACAACTGTTTTGAATTATATTAAAAATTATGATGCCTCTTGATATGTGTTATATACTCTGATTATTATTTATAAAATCGCGGGTAATTAGAAGGGGTGTTACAAAAAACGCTCAAGATCTGTGCCTAGTTCCTCGCGTAAGGATACCTGCAAAATTCAAAGTCCCTGACTTTGAAAAGTGCAAGGGAAACTCCTGTCCACAAAGTCATCTCACGATGTATGCCAGGAAAATGTCTACATACAACGACGATCACCAGTTGTTAATCCACTACTTATAAGATAGTCTCACCGGTGCCGCACTGAAGTGGTACATGAGATTAGACAGGGCAAGTATCCAAACATTCAATGACTTAGGTGAAGCCTTTGTACAACAATATAAGTTCAACTTGGATATGGCTCCCGATCAGGATCAACTCCGCTCCATGTCTCTAAAGGAAAGAGAGACATTCAAAGAATATGCGCAAGGATGGAGGGAAATTGCTGCCCAAGTCAACCCACCACTGGAAGAGAAAGAGATGACTAAGGTATTCTTAAACACTCTTGGCTCATTCTACTACGAGCGAATGATCGCTAGCGCTCCTGGAGATTTCACCGAGATGGTAAGCATGGGAATGCGATTAGAAGTGGGGGTTCGAACCGGACGCCTAACCAAGGAAGCAGGATCTTCTAGTGGGACTAGAAAGGTTGGAACCAGTTTCCCAAAGAAAAAGGAACACGACATAGGAATGGTATCCCGAGGGAAACCGCGAAGAAATGTCAGTCAACAACGATAGGTAGCTGCCATAGCACCCATCGTTAACACAAGTCCAAATATAGGAATTTCTCCACAGTTCCAACAAACTCAACAAACTCAACAACCTTGTCAACAGGCTCAGCAGTTCAGCAATCAAAATCGTGCGCCTCGGGTCTCGCAATTCGACCCAATTCCGATGACGTACACAGAACTATACCCTGCATTAATAGAAAGGAGTCTGGTACAGACAAGGTCACCACCTCCGGTTCCCGAAAAATTGTCGTGGTGGTACAAAGCAGACGTATCTTGCCCTTTTCACCAAAGGGCACCAGGCCATGACCTTGAACATTGCATAGCGTTGAAAGCAGAAGTGCAGAGATTAGTGAAATCTAATCTTCTTTCTTTTAGAAACACGAACCCAAACGTGAAAGCAAATCCACTTCCCAGTCATAGTGGACATGCGGTGAATTTGATGCTAAGAAATACAGATAGGTATCTCGTCACGGACGTGAATCTGATCAGAGGAAACTTAGTACACCTCCATGATACATACAGTATAATGGGTGCCTCCACTAAACACGATTATGCAGCTTGTGATATCTGTGTCAAAGATATTCGAGGGTGTCCCACCATAAGAGCTGACATTCAACGATTGCTAGACATTGGTGACATACAGATCTACAGAAATAGAGATGACTATGACGTAAATACAGTAGGGCATTTTCCGCATGAGCTTTTAGTCTCAGATATCAACTCGGAAAATCCCGAAGTAAACGTTATCATCCCTTGTTTCAATGTACCCAAGCATGTGGAGATTGAATACAACGGTTCCGACATTCCAGAGTCTCCTTTGGTGATTTGCCTACCCGGTCCTATTTCATACAGTTCTACCAAAGCAATTCCTTACCAATACAATGCAACTTTGATAGAGGATGGGAAGGAGAAACCCATGCCAACTCTTCCAGCTAATATCAATATAACAGAAATCGGACGAGTAACACGAAGTGGACGAGTACACACTCCGTTACCACCAAGACCGCCTGCAGTTCCTGTTGTTAGACAAAATCCAGTTAACATATCTCCCGAGAATCCTGCAACGATTCCCGCTGTTAATCCGAGCACAAATGTTGGTCCTCCTGATAGGACCGATGTCAACACAGATTTTGATGAGATACTGAAGTTAATCAAGAAGAGCGAATACCGAGTCGTGGATCAACTGATGCAGACTCCCTCTAAGATTTCAATGCTGTCTCTACTATTGAACTCTGAAGCTCACCGAGAGGCTTTAATGAAAGTATTAGACCAAGCCTATGTAGACCATGATGTGATTACAGACCAGTTTGGAGGTATTGTGGGCAACATAACAACTTGCAATAATCTAAGTTTCAGTAATGAGGAACTTCCAGAGGAAGGAAAAGATCACAACTTGGCCTTGCACATCTCGATGATTTGCCAATCAGATTCCCTGTCCAATGTATTGGTAGATACTGGTTCATCTTTGAACGTAATGCCAAAAACGACACTCGCTCGTTTAGCTTACAAAGGGACACCGATGAAGTTTAATGACATAGTAGTAAGTACCTTTGACGGGTCACGGAAGTCAGTTATTGGGGAAGTCGATCTCCCGATGACAATTGGGCCGCATACTTTCCAAATCACTTTCCAGGTCATGGACGTGCCAGCTGCTTACAGTTGCTTGCTAGGAAGACCATGGATACACGAGGCAGGAGCAGTGACATCTACTCTCCATCAGAAGCTGAAATTCACAGTAAATGGAAAGCTAGTAACCATACTCGGTGAACAAGCTTTGCTCATAAGCCATTTGTCCAGTTTCTCTTTCATCACAGCCAACGATGTTGAAGTGACACATCTCCTCGAACATCCGTTAGAAGATGAGTCTACCAGTAAAAACAGATCATCTATCTCTTCTTATAAAGAAGCAGCACAGATAGTAAAAGATGGCAATGCTGAAGGATGGGGACAAGTAATCAAACCTGTCAAGAACGAGACAAAAGCCGGACTCGGGTTTGCACCCGTATTCTCCAAAGACAAACAAAAGGATGAAGCACTTCGTCTGATCAAAGAAGTATTCCACAGTGGGGGTTTCTTAAACCCTGTTCTCCAAGAGGTTAGCGTTGTCACCATTGAAGATGATGAAGATGATCTCTCTAGTTCTGAAGAGTGGAGCACTTATCTAAACAGCCCTGAATATGTGTCTCAAGAAGAATCGTACACACCGTACTATCCTCCAACTGATCAATTCAAAGGTATATCCCTGCAGCAAAATGAAAATCCGCCTGTCCCTTCTGAAGTTTGGGATACCTTGGGAGAACCAAGTGGAAAATTTGATTACATGGTGAAATATACTGCGCCAGAAAGCTCGAGAATCAGAATTGAAGATATCCAGCCCACTGGATGGGGTGATTCTTTTGAGTATCCTAGTCAACCAGAGGAAGCGTACCCGTCTAATCAATAAATCGAAGTTCCTAACGAAGACTTCTGCTTTAACGCGCCAGTAGAGTCTGTTAAATCAAATCCTGATTACCACTACATCAACGTAATCACTGAAGATCAGGGGTACGATTCAGGATACGAAGTGGAAAGTGTCGCCGATAATGAGTCTCTTCACTCAGAAGATTGGAGGGTACATCCCCAAAATTCAATATAGAGACCAGCAGGAAGCACGTTTGATGTATCCCATACTTCCCGATCTATTCATCAAGCCGAAGAAGATTGCTTTAGCAGCACAAAAGACAAGGTCCGTCGTCCAGAGTCTTCAAAGCCTGCTCGACCAACGACCAAAGTCTATTCAAGGGTTAAACCAAGTGGAAAATTACCCGAGTACCTCGACTTCCAAGGAGTTCGCCACTACTGGAAACCTGTTGAAGTTCGGACTAACGCTCCTAGTTCTAAGTAGTTTATCTTTGCTTTTGTTTTGAACTCTCACTCCGCCCAAAGTGAAGAGATGTTTTATAGGGCTTAGCTTTTAAATAATTTCTCTTTGTCTTGCCCAAGACAAATGAGTTTGTATTTTAGGGCCATGTTTCATATTGTGAATCATAAATAAAATGCGTTGTTTTGATTCCACACTTTGTGTTTGTTTTTCATTTTACCCTTTCTTGGAAATGATAATCCTAAAAAACATAAAAAAAAAACTTCAAAAAAAAATAATAAAAAATTAATCTGCATACACTTTCACATCGACTTTTTCAAAAAAAAATATGATGAAAAAAAAAGTTAATTAATCAAACATAAATCAAATATGCAGATTAAACAGATGGACAAATCCATTGAAAGCAATAACTCTATGCTCTCTCCCAACTTTGAAATCCCCTGTGAAGTCGCCGAGGAAGAAGTTGAAAAAGAGATCCCGGATGAGATTTCTCGATTACTTAAGCACGAGGAAAGAATCATTCAACCTCACAAAGAACCTCTGGAAGCAATCAACTTGGGTTCTGAAGAAGACAAAAAAGAAGTAAATATCGGAGCTTCACTCGACAGCAACGTCAACGGCAAACTGATAGATCTTCTCAAAGAATATGTCGATGTGTTCGCTTGGTCCTACCAAGATATGCCAGGGTTAGATACCAGCATCGTAGAGCATCACCTGCCGTTAAAACCAGCGTGTCCACCAGTTAAACAAAGACTGAGAAGAGTTCACCCTGAAATGGCCGACAAAATCAAAAAGGAAGTTCAAAAACAGCTCGAAAAAAGACGGAAAGGTCAGAATGTGTGTTGACTACCGAGACTTGAACAAAGCAAGTCCAAAAGACGATTTCCCACTTCTGCATATCGACATGCTAGTGGATAGCACTGCAAAATTCAACGTCTTTTCCTTCATGGAAGGTTTCTCTGGTTATAATTAGATCAGAATGGCTCCCGAAGACATGGAGAAGACATCCTTCATAACGCCATGGGGCACTTTTTGCTACAAAGTAATGCCGTTTGGATTAAAGAATGCAGGTGCAACTTATCAAAGGGCAATGACTACTCTCTTTCATGACATGATGCACAAAGAGATCGAAGACTACGTGGATGACATGATAGCAAAGTCAGATACTGAAGAAGAGCATATAGAGTATCTCTTGAAGTTGTTTCAACGACTAAGGAAATTTCAGCTTCGCCTGAATCCTAACAAATGCACCTTTGGGGTAAGATCTGGAAAACTCCTAGGTTTCATCGTCAGTCAAAGAGGTATTGAAGTTGACCCTGAAAAAGTCAAGGCTATTCAAGAAATGCCTACGCCACATACGGAAAAGCAAGTAAGAGGATTTCTTGGACGATTGAATTACATCTCCAGATTCATCTCTCAAATGACTGCTATCTGCGGGCCGATATTCAAACTTCTCCGCAAAGATCAAAAGGTTGTGCGGACAGCCGATTGCCAAAAAGCGTTTGACAGTATCAAGGAATACCTGTCAGAACCACCAATATTGATTCCTCCAGTCGAAGGAAGACCATTAATTATGTACCTTACCGTGCTAGAAGATTCCATGGGCTGCGTGCTTGGACAGCAAGATGAAACCGGTAAGAAGGAGCATGCCATTTATTACCTGAGTAAAAAGTTCACAGACTGTGAAACTCGTTACTCCATGCTCGAGAAAACATGTTGCGCTTTGGTGTGGGCTTCGAAACGTCTCCGCCAGTACATGATCAATCACACAACTTGGTTAATCTCCAAAATGGATCCGATCAAGTATGTCTTTGAAAAGCCTGCCTTAACGGGAAGAATTGCTCGATGGCAGATGCTGTTATCAGAATATGACATTCAGTATCGTGCTCAAAAAGTAGTCAAAGGAAGCATTCTCGCCGATCACTTGGCTTATCAGCCGCTCAATGAATACCAATCTCTTAAGTTTGACTTCCCTGACGAGGATGTTATGTACATAAAGATGAAAGATTGTGACGAACCGCTACCCGAAGAAGGCCCAGATCCAGAATCTAGATGGGGCCTAATTTTTGATGGAGCCGTTAACGTTTATGGCAATGGAATTGGGGCAGTCATCATCACTCCCGAAGGTTCTCATATCCCGTTTTCCGCCAGGTTGCTATTTGATTGCACCAACAACATCGCGGAATACGAAGCTTGCATTATGGGTATCGAAGAAGCCATCGACTTGAGGATCAAGATCCTTGACATATATGGAGACTCAGCCCTTGTGATCAACCAAATTAAAGACAAGTATGAAACTCATCATCTTGGTCTAATTCCTTACAGAGATTATGCGAGACGTTTGTTGACCTTCTTCAACAAAGTTGAACTGCATCATATCCCTCGAGTTCAGAATCAAATGGCAGACGCCTTGGCTACTCTATCTTCCATGTTTAAAGTTAACGATTGGAATGATATGCCTAAGATCCGCATCAGACGCCTTGAAAGACCTGCATATGTGTTCGCAACTGAAGCAGTCTTCGATGATAAACCGTGGTTTCACGACATCAAACGTTTCCTTCAAACACGAGAGTACCCGCTCGGGGCATCATACAAAGATAAGAAAACTCTAAGGAGGCTTTCAAGAAACTTCTTCCTCAATGAAGATGTGCTGTACAAAAGAAACTTCGACATGGTTCTACTCAGATGCGTCGACAGACAAGAAGCAGACACAATCATCCATGAAGTGCATGAAGGATCCTTTGGAACCCATTCAAATGGGCATGCAATGTCCAGAAAAATCTTAAGAGCAGGGTACTATTGGATAACGATGGAATCTGATTGCTGTAAACACGTCAAGAGATGTCACAAGTGCCAGATCTACGCAGATAAGATCCATGTGCCACCGACTCTACTCAACGTTCTCTCTTCTCCGTGGCCTTTCTCCATGTGGGGCATTGACATGATCGGAATGATCGAACCAAAAGCGTCCAATGGACATCGCTTCGTTCTAGTAGCTATTGATTACTTCACCAAATGGGTCGAAGCAGCATCTTACGCCAATGTTACAAGACAAGTGGTTGTGAGGTTCATCAAGAACAACCTCATTTGCCGATATGGAATTCCAAGTAAGATCATTACAGACAATGGATCAAACTTGAACAACAAAATGATGAAAGAACTGTGTGAGGAATTCAAGATCGAGCATCATAACCCATCTCCTTACCGGCCAAAGATGAACGGCGCCGTTGAAGCTGCCAACAAGAACATCAAAAAGATCGTCCAGAAAATGGTCATCACTTACAAAGACTGGCACGAAATGCTGCCCTTTGCTCTGCATGGGTATCGTATTTTAGTACGCACTTCAACAGGGGCAACTCCCTTTTCTCTGGTATACGGCATGGAAGCAGTGCTCCCCGTAGAAGTTGAGATTCCGTCAATGAGAGTTCTCATGGAAACTAAGTTATCTGAGGCTGAATGGTGTCAAAGCAGATACGACCAGCTGAACTTAATCGAAGAAAAGCGCCTGACCGCTCTGTGTCACGGACAACTATATCAAAGAAGAATGAAGAAAGCTTTCGACAAAAAGGTTCGACCTCGTGAATTCCGAGAAGGCGACCTCGTGCTTAAAAAGATTCTGTCTTTTCAACCAGATTCTAGGGGCAAATGGACTCCTAATTACGAAGGCCCATACATCGTCAAAAGAAGCTTTTCTGGCGGTGCTATGACTCTCACAACCATGGACGGTGATGAACTCCCGCATCCTTTGAATGCTGATGCAGTCAAGAAATACTTTGTCTAAAAAAAAAACAACAAAAGAACAGCTCGGTAAGTCGAAAACCCGAAAAGGGCGGCTTAGGCAAAAAAGAGCGTCTCGGTGGATTGAAAACCTGAAAAGGTGGTCCACGCAAAAATTAGAGACAATAAACAGAAATTATCCTGATAGATTAAAAAACCTGAAAAGGAAATCTAGGCAAAAATAAGGATACAAAAAAATGACAAAGTAACTGCAATCAGTCCGTACTTCGTCAATCTGAAGAATTTTCCATCGACGGATCTTCAATCAAATCCTCTGAAGCAACAAGCACAGTTTGGAATTCAAAGTTGTTAGGGATAATAGCGGTTATTTGCTTTCAATGTAGCCTTTTCCCAATAAATTGTCATTTCCAACTCTTGTTAATAGCTCATGGAATCACGCCTTTGGCTGATTACCATTCTATCAATAAAATTTGAGCCTTGTGCCTTTTGTTTGCAATTCCTGCTTTATTCTGTTTTTGCAAAATAACGCTTTTTATTGTGAAAGTCACTTTTTGAAACTAAAAAGGTTTTAAATGAATTTTTACTTCAAAATTTTGAAACAAAAGCGAAATTTTTCTTTGAACTTTGAACGCAGAAAGAACTTCAACAGTTTTCTCCATAAGTGTTTCGATCTCCGAAGGATAGAATGGCTACTACAGAAGTCTTCTCCTCAACAGAAATTATCAAAGGATGGTATTCTTATCCGAAAAGAATTCCTAGCAAAGTTGCCAATGAAATGCCTTTTTCCGAAAGTTTAAAGCATGCAACTCAGATCCTTCATCAGCAACGTCTACACCATTGCTGCAGATTTTGTTGAGTATTTGTTCGAACTGTGACGTGGTCCTTTTCCCAAATACCTCTTTATTGTATTGTCAAGTATTGTCAGCATGCACATGACATTCATAACATTCATGACATTCATACATAATAACATCATTTATGCATTTTGCATTCCTCAAAATGTTTGCTTCCATATCACTGGTTTAAATCACACTTATTCATGTAGGTTTGATCATATCCCCAGTGGATTATCCCCAAGCAGAGAAATACATCTTTTCTCTCCTATTCCCGCCTAAGATTATTCCTCATTGGGAACAAAGTCTTGATTGACCCTTTCTTTCCAGTTCATTCTCGGATAGAACCATCTATAATCAACAAAGCAATAAGCAATAGCCTCATCATTTGAGCCGCTTATTTTCTTTTCATTCCTAAACTTGTCATGAAAGTTTGTTCTTCTCAACAAGGTCAAAATCACGATGACGAGAAATTCCTGGCGATTGTCTTTCGTCTAAAAGAAAACCTGTGTCTTCCAATCAAAATGCCTGCGTCTTCTCAAAAGAGAGATCCTCGGCAAGATTGTATCCAAGAAAATAGAAACTCATTTGAGTTTTCTCTCACTGGCTGTTATTCACAAGGCTGAATACTCAGTAATATATCTCAAAGATTTACCTTGTTATAGTTATCACTTTGCTGATAATTGGTAATATCTTCAAAACTCATTTGAGTTCTGTTTCTCTCATTTTTTGTTATTCACAAGGCTGAATAATCAACAATTTTCTCGAGAAGATTTACCTTGTTATAGTTATCACTTTGCTGATAATTGGTAATATCTTCAAAACTCGTTTGAGATAAGTTTCCATCTTTATCTGATATTCACGAGGCTGAATACTCAGAAAACTTTTCAAAGATTTACCTTGTTATAATTATCACTTTGCTGATAATTGGTAATATCTTCAGAACTCGTTTGAAATCAGTTTCTATCATTTGTTTATTATTCACAAGGCTGACAGAAGGTAATCTCTTTGTTTCCAAAAACGAAACAGATATTCACATGTTTTGTGAATCTCTTTTTCCCCAGCGAGACATATTGCTTGTTTCCCAACAAACAGGATCCTCTTTTCTTAAACAGATCGAGTCATCCTCACAAATTTTTCCCCACCATGTCATTTCTTTGATATCATATGGGTGAAACTTTTTACAATCATTTTGCATCACTCGCATCTTTTGGTATCTTAGGTCCAAAATTTGCGTATTCTGATATTTAAGTCTCTTCACACCTATCAAAATGAAGATATTCATCTTCATATCTCAGGTTAAAGAAACTTAAATAGGGGCATCTGTCATACCCCAATTTTTGACCTAATATACCACCTTACATTTGCATCATTGCATCACTAACAGTTCAGAACAGAATTAATCGGGTGTAGCATTCACAGGTCAAAATTAGGGTTTCATCAAATTTTCATCTGATTCAAGAGGCAACCAACTAGGGTTTGAGTTTTACTCACTTCATTTGACCTATCTTGATCAAATCATCAACCTCTGATCATCAGATACCCAACTTTTCTCATTGATCAATCGAGGATCGACCAATTAGGGTTTTGGTCGAGCATGAGTATTCTCTGATTTTTTGAGCCATGAATGACTTTTTTGGTTATAGATTGGTCATTATATCTTAGATACAACCTCTTGACCTAATTTCTGAATTCAAAACATCACAAAAGTTCACAGACTTCATCAGTCAATTTCTGAAACATCTGGTGAAATTTCATCTGCACAGAAAAATCAAACTTTGACTTTTGGTCAATTTTTTCAAAACAAAACTTTTTCCATCATCAAAATACTTTAAATTATCCATGATGATCATAAAAAATCAAAGAATTTGGAAAATTCAACAAAAAGTCAAAATTTTCAACACTTAGAAAAATTTTCAAGTGTTAAAATTTTGCATTTTTTCCAAACTTCATGGCATATTTTCACATAGTTCCACTTTGATTTGGAAAAAACTCAAAACATGAAAGTTGTAGCCCTTGAAACAAGATTTCCAAAATGTCTAGATATACTTTTGAAATTGAAACATAAGGCTCCATAACCATGGATTTCAAGTTCAAAACTTCAAGATTATAGGTCATTTTTGAATTTCTTCATCTAGAAGCAATGCCACCTTGCCAAATTGAGATTAGAACTGATAAATATCAGTTGAAAGTAATAATTGAAGGATAGGATCAAGATTGGATTTTCACACATGGTTAAAAAAGGAAGTTTCCTTTTAAGGCAAAAAGACTTCCTTGCCCTCTAAGGCAAGTTTGATTTACCAAAAGCCATTCTTTGTGCCTAACATTTCAGAAACCTTGGCCTATAAATAGAGGCATCATTTTCAAATTCAAACACACCAAAGCCATGCAAGTACATGCTTTCATTCCACTTTCTCAAATTTCATGAATCATAGTTCAATTTGTGAAAACTTGCAATTTTGAAAACTAGTGAAAAATCTTAAGCAATTTGGTGTCTAATATGTTTTAACATCAATATGAAACCTGTTTGAAACTTAAAAACAACATAGGCAAAGCTAAAACTCAGAATTACACTTCATGTCACATAAGCTTGCAAAACTGCCTTAAAACTCAAATCCATAGCTTGGCTCGAGCAAGTGATGTTCTGATCATCCAAACACCATCCATATACATCATAGAGATGATGCAGACCCTCAGCAACAATCTGTAACAACTCTAATATCGATTTCCAGTTTTTATTTCAGCTGTATGCAGGTGGACTTGGTTGGATTGATCCAGGGTGATTCGAAGTGAGCAGACCACTCGTACACCTTCCACATAGGTCGTTGGTGCTCAAACAATCATTAGAACTCAACTGGAAACACTCCTCCATCGAATTCGATTCCAGGTTCAACAGGTAAGAGCTCGAACTTCAACTCCATGATTCTTTGATTCATTTTGAAAAAACTCTTGGCCATTTGTTTTCTGCACCCTACACGACCATTAACCCTCTATCAATTGGAAAAATCATCCATCATACGCCATTTCAATTAGGATTTTCAGTTCTAGGGTTCTTCGTGTTCATCAGAAATTTAACCATGTTAGACCAAAAATAAATGAAATTAACCACTACCATCATGTTCCTTGTCAAAATCCGGTCAAGTTTCATGTTTATTTCATCCAATTTCATCAAGAAATGAAGATTCCATGGCTGATGAAGGATCAGGGAAGAAGAACAAGGCTTCGCGCGTGTTCTTGTTTTTCAAATTCAAAAAATCCAATATAATATTAACACGTGGTTTGACTTCAATACACGAATGCATTATTGCCCCAGCGGTTGCCAGCTCACTTTTAAGTCACTATGCCGAGTATCCACCCATCAGGTCCTGGGTTCAAGCCTCCCATGGACCAATTTTTTTTCAAACTTTTCATTTTTCTTCATATTTTTTACAAAGTTTAGCATTTTTTTTAACCAATCAAAACTCCTCATTTTGAGGTGATTTTTTGTACACTTGTCAATAAATACATCTATTTTATGATAGTACAAAAATTTTCAGAAAAAACTTTCATCTGATTATGTTTTAATCGAGCCGAAAACGACGCTTTGAGCACTTTTCAAAACCACTTTAAAAGCTGATTTTTTCAAACTTTCGAATCCCGATTCTTTTCAAAACTTTTCATAAATGAATTTTACATTTCAAAAACACTTTCAAAACCATTTCTTCAAAACTTTTTTCATCAAACTTACATCTTTTTACCATGATTGATCCAATTTAAACGAAAAAACCGATTCGTTTTCTCTCGAATTTCTTAATCGATCATGGGCCTCCCTCACGGTGTAAGTCCCAAAACATTCTTTTTATGTACATATATTTTTTTGTACATATCCATTTCTTTTATGTACACATCTTTTTACCTGTACATAATACAAACGTCTTCTTTGTAAATATTCAAATACAAGACAAACTTCTTCCGTTTGTTTTCATTTTACACTGAATACCATTGGTATTGAAATGAGCATTATTCCCTGTGAAACTGCTTTCAAACCAATGGGCCTCCCTCACGGTGTAAGTCCCAAACCAACATTCTTTTATGTACATAATTATTTCTTTGTACATATCAAATTCTTTCTCATATACATACAAATTTTTATCTGTACATAATACATATACTTTTTACTCAAACACGGATAAATTTCGATCGTTTGTTTTCCGTTTCGTCTGTATATACACTGAATACCATTGGTATGGAAAGAAGCATTATTCCCTGTGAAACTTCTTTCAAACCAATGGGCCACCCTTATGGTGTATGTCCCAACCCTCCTATGTACATCCACATCCTCCTGTACATAAATACTCGTTCGTGTACATATTTACTTCCTTGCACACATTCAAACTTGTAAATAATCAAGTTACGCTCGTTTCAAACGTTCGTTTCACATACACTTGTTTATATTTCCTTCATAAACTTTTGTAAATAAACATCATGCATTGTTTATATTTCCTTCATAAACTCCTGTGAATACATATCACACACACTCTTTTCTATACAACTGTCTAGTTATAACATAACAACTAGTCTAACCAATAGGTTCCCCACAGTTTAGCCTCCTCTTGGGCTTTATACAAGATAACTCTCCCCATAGAGTTAGCCTCCTCTTGGGATTTGTACAAGGTAACCCATTTCATCTGAGTTTAGCCTCCTCTTAGGCTTCATATAAGAAAACTTGTTCATCTGAGTTTAGCCTCCGCTTAGGCTTCATATAAGACAACACTCCCCTATTGAGTCAGCCTCCTCTTGGGCTTCGTTCAAAAGAACTCCTCATTGAGTTTAGTCTTCTCTTGGGCATCATACAATGAAAGAGACCATAAAATCTCTTAACAGCCTCCTATTGGGCTTCCAATACAAAGAATTACCTGCGTTAGGATAGAACCCAGAGAGTATAATTTCCTGGTGAAATTGCTCTTAATTCCAAAAGGATGGTTTCCCGGTGAAATCCCTTTTAAAGACAAAGCCAGCCATACCCTATAGCTTCCTCTTGAGTTTCATACAAGGACCCTCAATGACCCTCGATGACCCTCGAAATGCCTCCTCTTGGGATAACAATACAAGGACCCATGGGCTTCTTAAAAGCATCCCTTTAATCCATTCAATTTCTCCTCGAGATTTAGACATTTATCATCTCTATGGAAGAAGTATCTTATTTATCACATCACATACAATCAAAAACTTTTCAAACTCTTTTCAAACTACTTTCAAACAAAAAACATCTCTTAATTGTAAGTGGTAACGCTTGTACACTCAAGCAAAACACCCAATACTTACAGTTAAAAGATTCAATCTTTTTCAAACATCTTTCTTAAACATGTAAGTGGTAACGCTTGTACACTCAAGCAAAACACCTATAACTTACGATGAAAGATTTTTATCAATCAAACCCATTAAGATGACATTTGTCTGTCTCTTACTAACATCCCGTTGCTTTCCACTAGCATAAGTGGGAACTACGATTGCTCTGACTTTCTCAACATCCTTTTGAGAATACGTAGGCACAAGGTCTCATCCTTGCCGAGCAAATTTCTTTCTCCCTCAGACCAAACAAACCATAGATCCCTGTAGATCCGAGCTACAAATGCTCTGATTCCCACTAAGGGATATGTATGCACAAGATCCAAAGATCTTTGCGAGAACAATAATAACAAACTCTGGGATCCCACATAATCTACCGTTTCTTAAAACCCAAAGGAGAAACTTTCCCAATCATAGAAATAGCAATTAAAACACACAAACATATCAAACATATTCATATATAAAGCTATAGATAACTATATATATTTAGGGTGCTCCATCTATTCCCTTTATATAACAAACCCCCTTACTCAGAATCTCCCCAATACGTTGCGTCTAGTTTGCGCTAGTCGTTACGCATATCAAAATCAATTGAGGGTATTAACAGCTTTCCCCTTTTTCATAATCATTAAATCATCTTTTCTTGTGTTGAAAATAATAAAGCTTGATGCTCCCGACATCTTTATAAACAAATCAAAAGAGTAAATCGTTTCGAGCCAGAGAATCTGAATTCTGATTCAATTCTCTAGCACGACACTTTTTAACGCGAACAGTTCCGATTTGTGAATGCATGACTTTTGATGATGATGAATTATATGTGACGTTTTGCATAATGCAAATATGATGCGATGATATATTTATCTTGATTTGGATAAATTATGGCGATGTGGGGTTTATGCCAATTTTGATGAGCGAGGATGATGATTCGTGTTGTGTTGTTTTATTGTCGAGTCACATACATTACATTGGCGACGATGGGCTTTTATGCCAAGCGACGAGGCTTTTATGCCAAGTGTTCCTAATTATGGACAAAGCGACGGGTACCACATGCATAACATAGTCGTGTCTCATGGAGTCGGGTATGTTTATGTTTGAGTTGTTTGGCGTTGGGTTTTTGTTAATTGATAGATGATATTGAATTGCGATGATATATAATGTCTTGTTTGGTGATGATCTTTATGATGAACATGAAATGAATATGATTTGATAATTTCATGATAACTATGCGATGAATATAAATGATGAGTTTTGCAATGATTTAACTTGATGAAATGCTTAATGCAAATATGATGTGATGATGTTTGTGACGATGGGCTTTTATGCCAAAAGCGATGATGGGCTTTAGCCAATTGGAGATGGTATTATTTATGTTGCTTATGTTATTAACATTGTTCGATATTGTTGTTTGATTTCGTTGTTTATGATTGTTGTGATGATTTCGTTGTGATGAACGTTTATGTGTTGTTGTGACGATTTATGCCGATGAGGTTATGGTGATAAAGTGTAGATTATACACATTAGGATGACGATTGAAGTAAGTGAGTTTTGGATACGTGTTGGAATTGCACTTACTAATCTATACCCTTTATAAGTCCAAAACTATATATATATATATATATATATATATATATTCTATCATGCCTTTAATTATATGTTTTGGAGTATCCCACCCTTTACTTGTTTCGTCGTTACCTTTATATTGGTAACGTGCAGGTTATGAAGATGGAGTTTATAGCTGCTATTAGTCGAGTCGATGTCGCTCTGATACGTAGCACTCGGGGGGGGGGGGATATTTATGTCTTCTTGTTGTTGTTATTTAGCTATTTTTACTTTTGTAAATAAGAATCATACTTTATGAAAATATGAATTATTAAGGAAGTTTAATAAAGAAGATGTTTGATTATTAAGAATCAATTTATGATTTCCGACGATGCTATGTATCCGAGATTTATACTTTAAAGCAATCTATTTAAAGTAATTTGGTTTTGAAGGTGTGATGCCTCAATATTGAATTTATGAAATTTTAATTTACTCTGATTGTTGTATATAAAACCTTGGGTAATATTGGGGTGTTACATTAGTGGTATCAGAGCAGGTCGGTCTGTCGGCCAGGTTATTAATGTGTTTAACCCTGTTGTATGCGACACGTGTGTGAAACACTGTCGGTACTTGCTTGTTTCTTTTGTTGTTTGTAGAGATGAGTTTGAAACAAGTGGGGGAGAAGTTTTACTTCTTGGTGGCGCTTGTGGCTTAGAGATGGAGCCTCGAGCAGTGTTACGCTTTGGTAACTTGAAGTGTAAGTTTGAATATGCTGTTGTAGTTCGGTAAAGATGGGTTATGTCACCATCATGACTGTCGACTGCCTATTGACAGATTAAGGAACTGATCACCCTTAATCTCTTGTTGATAGTAGTCGGGATTTATGTTGGTTGGGATGGACTTGTCTTGCCAGCTTAATAGTGTATGAAGCAGATGAGTTAGCACAAGGTGGTGCATGGTTACTTGAGATATGAGGGAATTTGGATTTTAGGGAGAAGCAAGATTTTGGTAAGCGAGCTTCTTGTTGTGATTCTTCCGAAGCATATTGTGAGGATGTGACTGAATTACCGCCGTAGTGTGAAGTGAAGTTTTAATGGATTTAGTTTCTGGAATTGGTTGTGATTCGAAGTATCCCTAAGGGATGTCTGCTTCTGAGTTAGAGTTGAAAAGTCAATTGAGGATTGGTTTGAGCAGAGTTTGTTTATTCGAGCGGGTCACCGTGGGGTGTTATCATTGTGTTGTTCGAGAAGTGAAAAGGTTGCCCGAGTTGGTGTGTTGTTTGCAGTCAAGGAACGAAGTGGATATTAGGGACAAGTGTCTACTTCCGAGGACTGATGTTGGATAAATCAGTCATTTGGAGCTCTTGTGTTTAGTGGAATCGATGTGAAGTCTGGCTATCTACGGGTTAGGGTGAGAGCTGAAGATGTTTAGACGATGCTTTTCAAGATAGTGTTTGGTCCTGGTGAGTATTTATTGATGTCATTAGTGTGACTAATGCGTCAGGTATGATTTTAGAATGTTCAGACAGTACTCTCATGAGTAGCTGTAAGCGTTATTTCGTGTTTATGGATATTATTTGGTTCACATCAAGTTAAGGGATTGTGGCAAGCATCTGAGCGTTGCATTATCAGTAGTGAAGTTACACCGTTACATGTCGAGTATTCTAAAGATAGAATTTTGAACTGTTGGACGAGAGTGCTTTAAGTAAGTGACTTAGACGGTGATATTTTGGACAGTTCTGCGAAGATTTATTTTATATCTTGTAGAAGACTTCGAGGGGTTATTTCAGAGCTTAGAAGTTCGTTTGTTTTGGATGGTTAGCTTTGTGAGTTGATGGGAGATCTTTTAAAAAGTTGGTATTGATCGTGGGTACTTTGACTTGAGATGGTTGAGTCACTATTTGGACTTCGCAATGGGAAGCAAATTTGTTTGAGCCGGTGAAAAGTTTAGCGAATGCTTCGATTTTGGTCTTGTTTTGTACTGAAGAACCTTGTGCGGTGTAATGTGATATTTCATTTTTGGACTTAAGATGTATTTCGACATAGAGTTGGAAAAGTGTATTACTACCTTGGAACGATTTGATTTTCATGAGGGAAAGTTGTCGGACGCGTGAGTTAGAGTTTGATGTAGTTGTGCTCATTGATATCTTAAAGGTGCAAATGTTAACAATGAGGAGATTGGAATTGTTGAAGACAATTCAAGTTTGAGTGTGATCTATAAAGAGACTTCGTCTGTTGTCGAGTTTAGTATGTTGATATCGCGGTTAACCCAAGAATATCTGATTTGGGATTTTATTATTTTGAAGAATGTTGCATGTTTGTTTTAGGACACTTGTTGAGATTAAGCTTAGAAGGTTATTACGGATTTGTTCACTACTAACATATGGATTTCGTCGGATACTAATGGTCGCGGTGGATTATTAGATCACGACTAAGATAGGTCTTGACGGTAAGGAATTTTGTGACGGTTTGGTAGCCACGGGTACCTTAAGATGATTGATGTGTTATAAAGGAAAGTGTTCTATTTGTGACTGAAGTCGGTCGCGACGGTGTTCGTGTTGGATTCCATAAAGTTTATGTTATGGTTCTAAGTCCGAACTATTTTGTAATTTCAGTAGTATGAGACGACGTTGATGGGTAGAGTTCTTGAGAGAGTGTTTTGGGTTGAATTACCACTTTGGAAGATTGAAAGTTATGAAAGGTGTTTTGATTTAGAAGCCTGTGTATTGATCAATGCCACGGTACGAGGATAGTGATTACTTAGATATACTTTGGGAATTGAATTGTTATAAGGGAAGACTTCGTTGAAGTCAGGTGTATAAGTCGAAGTTTCACAAGTGAAATATTTGGACAGTATTTGAAAAGGTCAAACTATGTCGTGTATTTTAGAGGATCAATGGACGTTGATCAATCAAGAATGAAAGATTGATTTTTTTCGAGTTGATGAGGCTGATATTACGAGGTGTCTGGATGGGTGTACGCTTCGAACGTATCCATTCTGAGTAATTGTGAATTTGAGGATTAACCAAGTTGTTTTACGGTGGGCATCTTATGCATAAAAGTGACGCATCATGGTTTAGATATTGAGCATTGAATTGTTAGCAAGTATGCGAGATTGTTGGATTTGGACTAGTGAGTTATAGTCGCAAGTCGTCAGCATAAGCCCTAGAATGAGTGGTGTATTGTAGTTCTATTACGTTTGTGTAACTTGTTATTGTTCAAGGGTTGTATGTTGGTAATCTACAAGGACGATGTGACCTTGTAATTTTCTGGAATGAGAGCGATAACTGCAAGTGAAATTCTTGAGTTCGTACTTATGCGTGAATGAAGGCATCTTTTTCGTGTTTGCGTAGCACGCGTGGTTCTATCCTATTCTGATTGTTTCAGTTTTGGTCTGTATAACCATTTTGTTGTTTTTGTTTTAGCGATGGAGTCGATGTTGTGTCGTAGGACTTTATGTTCCTATCTTTGGTGACTCGTTTCCGAGGTGTCGGTTCGAGTGTGCGACTAATTTCATGATTGAGATGTTAGGATGGTATCGATCTTGTTTGTTTAATTCTCGAGCGAACCGGTGTGTCTGCGACTTGTTTAGTTGTTGAGTGTTATTTGGTTTTCGAGTGCATTGTATGGGCTTTGCATCTCGGCATGGTTGTTCTTGTTTGGACGTTGTAGTTAGGGAGGTGCCCTTGTGTTTGGTGTATTTTGTATGTTGTTTAATTGACGCGAGGATTGAGTGGACGAATGTGTAGGCATGTCCCAATTTGTTCATTTTGGTCGAAATTTCGAGGACGAAAAGTTTATAAGTGGGGGAGAGTTATAACGCCCTGTTTTAATTAATATTATATTAATATTTTCGAATTACCGATCGATATTTATTTTGCGACGATAATATTTATATTAATTGATATATCTATTAATATATTTGGCGACGTTTCGTTCGGATCCGATATTTAATTCCCCGAAATTATTCTAATTAATTGAGTAAATAATATTATTAGATATTATTAGGTGTTAATTAATAATTAAGTTAGGGGTGTGGGGAGAAATTAGTGAGGATTGGATGTACACCCCTAGCTAGTAAGAAAACATAATTATAAAACCATTTTCTTTCCCTTTTCTTCCCATTTTCCCTACACCAACCAAACTTAGAAACTTGGAGGAAAATAAGGGGTTTTGGGAGAAGAAGAGCAAGAGAAGAAGAAGAGGAACAAGAGCAAGCATGAGGTTGGGGTTTTGTTGGAACAAAGCTAGAGGTAAGGGGTTTGATTCTCCATCTCATATTGTTAGGTTTTGATGTTTATGTTTTGGATTTGGGGGAAAAGTTGATAGTTGATTTATAGGGTTTTGGTTGATTGTTTGTTGAATGACTTAGAAAGTTGAGTTAGGAGTATGGATTGTGGGTGTTTTAGGTGCTAGCTTGTAGAAATTAGGAGTATTGAAAATGGAAAAGAAAAGTATAACAGTAAAACATAAAAACCAGAAATAAGAAACTGTAAAAATGAAATGTAGGGAAGGAGACGAAGAAGTGGCACACCAAAGGGGGGAGGCGCCCACCCCACAAGGGGAGGCGACCATCTCCAGCCCTAAGGCGGCCGCCCCCTAGCCATCACACCCCATGGGACGACGTCCCTTGTATGGGAGAAGGAACGTTTTAGTAGTTTCCGTCAGTATGCAAGTTTTGCTGTTTTCTGCAAAAAATGAGTTTCTGCATAATTTTCTGTTGATAGCTTCTGTTTGTTTCCAATATCCCAATTCCACCTAGTAACACTTTATATCACTAAGATATAACTAGGACATAGGTTAGCCGATTAAATTTGGAACCCGATTATGTTCTGATTTTTCAATTTCGGTAAATTCGACGACGGAGCAAGTGATAACACGGAATCATATCATATATTTACTATGAAATTAACCCGTTTTTACATCGGATTGACCCGTTTAACTCCCGAATATTCCGAGTTTTTATGTCTTTTTGCAGGTACCACACATCTCAGGTCAAAATAGCAGAAAACAACAAATGAACAAGATTGCAACAAAGATCAGAAGAGAAAAGATAAATCTGCCAAAAAACCAGAATTTGCTGCTATTACGGTCGTCACCCCCCTTGCCACGACCGTAAGACAATTCAAAGCAGGTTACGCTTGTCATGTTTCTGCCATGACCGTAACACGCTACTTTATGAAATATGCCCGTAACACAGTGGCCACGAACGTAACAGGCTGTATATCAGTTTATGAAATACGTGGAGAACGTGGCAAAGCTCAGCAGAAGAGTCTTCAGTGACTCCTGATTTCACTCAACCCACGATTCAACCCACTTTTTGATTCTTTCTGAAGTTTTGAAGTGAAGCCCACACAATTGCTTCCAACTGCCAGTGCATTCCTTCTCTATAAATAGCATGGATTACAAAGAGAAAGACACATAGCATTATTGAGATTAACCGTGCGGAAGCTCTGCCCAAATTGAAAACCATCGTTTTACCAGTTCTAATTTTCTCTGCATTTCGTTATTTCCTTTGTTTACTTCACTGTCCAAATAACAATTTCCAACATTAGGAAATTGTTATTCTAGTTTAGAATTTATTTTAAGCCTCATAATTCTTTTACATTCCCAATTCCGAAGGTCCGAGTTTCCGATCTGTGGAAGAAGAACTAGAAGTATTTGCTTTATTTTCAGGTTTCCATTACATTTGGTTTACAGTATAATTTAATTATTTAATTTAAGTTTTATTAATTATTCATAATGTTTGTTTTACAATTCCTTTATTCTGTTTACTGTGAGTTTACTTTAATTGCAATGGCTAGCTAGACTCTTTGTGTCGGTATGGGATAGTTAAAGACAGTAGGTATTTAATCAAAACCTAAGCTAAAACCTTAATCAACTTAAACTCTGGTTATAACTTTTTGTGTTAAAAATAAAACCTTTTTGTTACGAAAGTAAGAAAAGTAAATAGGTTAGGATCGAGACCACGAAAGTGTGAGATTTTTACCGGATAGCTAAAGTTAGGCATTCGATTTAAATACAGCAAGAGCGCTTTAAAACGAATTAGATTTAATTAAGTTTTCAAAGAGTATTTTCTAAACACTTAAGGGCTAGCGAGAGCAGGCATAAGGCTTTAGACGTATAATCCGAGATAAGACCACGAAAGTGTGAGTTGAGGGTTTTTAAACTGATTATTTATACAGAACATTTAAGTTAACCATCCTTATACGCTTAGGTTCGATTAGATCCTATTAGGTCCACTCTATTACATACCAACCGCTAATTATAATTCATTTAAAATCAATTAGTTTTACTTTCCCTTACCTCCCTAAAAACCAAACGTGACATCATTCGTCTTAGCTAAACTAGCATTACTTTCCTAGCACTAGAGTGATTACAAAGTCTCTGTGGATTCGACATTCTTTTATTACTACCACGATAGACTATGCACTTGCAGTTAAGATACCGTTAGACACATTAGGTCGATCGCACATCAAGTTTTTGGCCCCGTTGCCGGGGACTTTGATCTAGTCACTAGTGCACTCGTAAAGTAGCACTGTCTAGACTAAGGCAACTATTTATTTTTCCCTCTGTGTATGCCAAATACTCGCTCTCAAGGCGGTCCTTTGCATATACCAATAAACGATCCTGAGCGTTATCTCAGAATAAGAAGACGAATTCAAGAGTACTGTGAACTCAACAATCCTCCTCCGTCTAAACTTCCGGATATTGACGAACTATGAAGAATGGCTGAACCACTGCCTCCACCTCGTCCTCTTAAGGATTACGCAGTTCCTTCTCAAGCGGAGCCCCATAATAGTGCTGCTCCTGCTATTGCTCGAAACGATTTCGAGCTGAAACCTTCGCTTCTTTCCGCTGTTCAGCAGAACCAATTTTCTGGATCTCCTACTGACGACCCGAACCTACATCTGTCAGTGTTTGTGCAGTATGCAGACACTGTGAAAGCGAATGGTGTAAACACCGAGGCGATACGATTGCGCCTATTTCCTTTTTCTTTAAGAGACAGAGCTCGCGCTTGGCTCCAATCTCTTCCTTCAAACTCAATCACCACATGGGATGAGTTGAAGAAGGTCTTCTTAGCTTGATATTTCCCACAAAGCAAAACTGCTATGCTCAGAGCCAACATCGATGGTTTCAGACAAAAAGATAACGAATCTCTATTCGAAGCTTGGGAACGCTATAAGGATATGCTAAGACTCTGTCCTCATCATGGTTTAGAAGAATGGTTAATCATTCACACGTTTTATCGGTCTCTTGTACAACACAAGATTGACTATAGACGCTGCTGCTGGTGGCGCACTGATGGATAAACCATACGCCGATGCAAACCAATTTATCGAAAGCATGGCTCAGAACCATTATCAATGGGGAAGCGAGAGAGCTAATGTAGAGAAATCTCAAACGAAAGGTGCCATGGTCGAAGTGAATAGCTTGGATCAAGTTAACGCTAAAGTGGAAACTCTTACCCAAAAGCTAGAGAACCTTACCATCACTCCCGCAGCTACCGTAGCTGCAGTAGCCCAAACTTGCGATTTATGTGGTCTTCAATCACATCTTGCTCCAGAATGCCCACTTCTAACTAGAGTTCCAGCCGAACAAGCAAACTACGTACAAGGAAATCCTTACAGTAATACCTACAACCCAGGTTGGAAGAATCATCCGAATTTCTCGTACAAAAGCAACAACGCGTTGTATGCTCCTGGACAAGCTCCTGCTATACCACCTGGCTATCCGAAAGCTATCCCAAATCATCCTAATAACGGACCTAATACTTCCAACATTCCTAGGAAATCTAATATGGAAACATAGAACACTTCATTGCCTCTCAATCTCAGACCAATAAGGACGTTCTAAATCAGAATTTACACACCAATGAGCAAATTAAGCAATTATCTAGCAAGGTCGACGCTTTAGCTACCCACAACAAGATGCTTGAAACTCAAATTTCACGGTAGCCCAACAACAAGCACCTGCTGCTGCTCCTGCTGGAGTATTTCCTGGTTAACCACAACCTAACCCAAAAGGACACGCTAATGCTGTGATACTAAGGAGTGGAAAAGAACTTGACGGACCTGTCGATCCGAGACTAGAAAACCCAACAATGTACCAAAAGCAAGACAAGCCAAGTGAAAATGAGAATGAAGCAAAAGAAAAGGATAACGATAACCAAGAGGCAGTGGAAAAAGAGAAACCTTATGTGCCTCCACCGCCTTATAAACCACCAATTCCGTATCCTCAGAGATTAACCAATTCTAAAACGATGGGCCAATTCAAGAAATTCGTGGAACTTCTGAAACAACTAAATATCACAATACCATTTACAGAAGCCATCACCCAGATGCCCTCGTACGCTAAATTTCTTAAGGAAATCCTATCTAACAAGAAAAAGATAGAAGATAACGGAACAGTTACACTCACCGCCGAGTGTAGCGCTATTATTCAAAATAACATGCCTCCTAAGTTAAAAGACCCAGGTAGTTTCTCTATACCCTGTAACATTGGAAAGTTCGTCATAGACAAAGCTCTATGCGACTTAGGAGCAAGTATCAGTGTCATGCCCTTATCTATTTGCAAAAAGCTGGAGATGGGAGAACTTAGACCCACAAAAATGTCTGTTCAATTAGCTGACCGATCAGTTAAATACCCTGTAGGTATATTGGAAAACGTTCCAGTTAGAATAGGTCAATTCTATATCCCGACTGATTTCATAATCATGGAATTTACCGAAGATTCAGTTACCCCTATCATATTAGGAAGACCATTCCTAGCCACAGCTGGAGCTATAATTGACGTGAAGAAGGGCAGACTAACATTCGAAGTCGGAGAGGAAAAAGTGGAATTCATCCTTACTCAATTTTTAAAAGCACCCGCCATGAATGACACGTGTTATCTAATCGACGTTATAGACGATTGCGTAAGAGAGATGGAAGCTGAACAAACCACATACTCTGAAATAATGAAAATCCAAACCCCTCTGATATTCGAAGACGACAATTAGCGAGAACCATATCAAGATGATAGTCTGAGCGAAAGTCTAGCACTCACACCTAATCATATGCCATGTCTGAAGAAACCTGGTTTAGAATTAAAAACTTTACCTAACAACCTACGATACGAATTCCTAGATACTGAACGTACTCGACCTGTTATAGTAAATTCCAGTTTAGGAACGCTCGAAACTCAAAAACTTTTAGACGTTCTAAGGAAGTACCCTACCGCCTTAGGTTATAACATATCCGATTTAAAAGGAATTTGTCCTTCAATTTGTATGCATCGTATTCTGCTAGAAGAAGATTGCAAGACTTCTCGAGAACCTCAAAGAAGAATCAATCCGATCCTCAGTACTGTAGTCAGAGATGAAATCAAAAAGCTAATGGAAGCTGGAATTATATACCCAATCTCCGACAGTAAATGGGTTAGCCCAGTACATGTCGTGCCAAAGAAAGGAGGTGTCACTGTTGTGAAAAACGCACAAGGCGAATCGATAACACAAAGAGTGGTTAGTGGGCATAGAGTGTGCATTGATTATAGAAAACTAAACAAAGCCACTCGGAAAGACCATTTTCCTTTACCCTTCATTGATCAAATGTTAGAACGATTAGCCAAATACTCCTATTTCTGCTATTTAGACGGTTATTCCGGATTCTTCCAAATTCCGATTCACCCTGATGATCAAGAGAAGACTACATTCACGTGTCCCTATGGAACGTTCGCGTATAGACGAATGCCTTTCGGATTGTGTAATGCCCCAACGACCTTTCAACGATGTATGATGTTGATCTTCGCAGCTTTCATCGATGACATCATGGAAGTGTTTATGGACGACTTCTCTGTGTGCGGACAAAGTTTTGAAGGATGCTTATCTAATCTAGAGAATGTTTTAGAAAGATGTGTGAAAGTAAACCTTGTCCTTAACTGGGAAAAATGTCATTTCATGGTCAGAGAAGGAATCGTACTTGGACATGTTATCTCCAATAAAGGAATTGAAGTTGATAAAGCTAAGATAGAAGTGATTAAAGAACTCCAACCACCTAAGACCGTTCGAGAAATACAAAGTTTTCTAGGACACGCCGGTTTTTATCGACGATTTATCAAAAATTTCTCGAAAATTACCAAACCACTTACCGGTCTATTAATGAAGGATGTTGAGTTCATATTCGATGACGATTGTCTCAAAGCTTTTGAAACCCTTAAAACAACACTTATTTCCGCACCAATCATGCAACCACCTGATTGGAGATTACCTTTCGAAATCATGTGCGACGCAAGTGATTACGCCGTAGGCGCAGTTCTTGGACAAGGAAAGGACAAGAAACTTCATGCCATTTACTACGCCAGCAGAACACTAGACTTGGCTCAGACGAACTACGCCACAACTGAAAAAGAGCTGTTAGCAGTGGTCTTCGCACTTGACAAATTCCGTTCTTACCTTGTAGGAGCAAAAATCATCATTTATACGGACCACGCTGCTATCAGATATCTACTCACCAAGAAAGATGCAAAACCCAGACTCCTCCGATGGATCCTTCTCCTGCAAGAATTCGACTTAGAAATTAAAGATGATAAAGGAACCGAAAATGCCGTAGCGGATCATTTATCAAGATTAGAAGGTATAAAACCCGAACAAGTGCCAATTAACGACGATTTTCCGTATGAACATCTGATAGCACAAATGATAAGCGACCTATCTCATTTGGATTTAAACAAACCAGAAGCTGAGGAAATCATGGAAGCAATCAATACGACCGTAGGACTGCCATGGTATGCTGACATAGTCAACTATTGGGACGAACCACTTTTATTCAAAAGAGGACCTGATGGAATTTTCCGCCGTTGTATACCCGAAGAAGAGATAGAAGATGTTATTTCTCACTGTTATTCATCTCCCTATGGCGGAAATGCTAGCACTTCTAAAACCTGTGCCAAAATTCTACAAGCCGGCCTTTTCTGGCCTAATCTTTGGAAGGATGTCCACATCGCCGTTAAAAACTGTGATCGCTGCCAACGCACCGGTAATATCTCAAGACGCGATGAAATTCCTCAGAAAGGAATACTAGAAGTCGAAGTCTTTGATGTTTGGGGAATTGACTTCATGGGACCCTTCCCATATTCTTTCGGAAATAAATTTATACTCGTAGTTGTCGATTATGTTTCAAAATGGATTGTGGCTATAGCTTCTCCTACAAATGACACACGAGTAGTGATAAAGCTCTTTAAGAATACAATCTTTCCACGATTCGGTGTACCTAGACTTGTCATTAGTGACGGTGGCTCTCATTTTATTTCAAAGATATTTGACAAATTACTATCTAAATATGGAGTCAAGCACCGCGTAGCAACACCTTATCATCCGCAAACTAGCGAACAAGTCGAAGTTTCGAACAGAGAAATTAAACAAATCTTAGAAAAACTGTCGCTATATCTAGTCAAGATTGGTCATCCAAGCTTAACGAAGCTTTATGGGCTTATAGGACAGCTTACAAGACTCCTATCAGAACTACACCCTTCAAGCTTGTGTACGGAAAGTCCTATCATCTCCCAGTAGAATTAGAGCACAAAGCTTATTGGGCAATAAAAATGCTCAATATTAACTACACTGCTGCTGGCGAGAAACGAATCCTCGACTTACATGAACTGGAAGAATTAAGATTAGACACTTATGAAAACGCTAAAATATACAAAGAACGAACTAAAAAATGGCACGATAAGCGCTTATCCCGGAAAGAATTCAGTGTGGGAGACGTCGTACTCCTATTTAATTCTAGACTTAGACTCTTTCCTGGAAAACTTAAATCTAGATGGTCTGGTCCTTTCGAAGTTACAAAAGTGTTCCCCAGCGGAGCGATAGAAATTAAGGATAGGAATAGTTCCCCGTTTATTGTAAACGGACAGCGTTTAAAACAATATCATCATATTGAGAATAGGGATTATAAGAATAGTCTAAACCTTGTAGAACTGCCCACTATTTCTCCCGAATAATTTTTCACTAGGCACTTCGTCAGGCTTATGACGTTAAAAACAACGCTTCATGGGAGGCAACCCATTTATTTGTTTTTGTTTGCTATTTTATCTTTAGTTTCCGTTTCACAATTCGTTATTTTCTTTTTCAAAATTTTATAAAACAGCTGCTGATTTCAAAACAACTTTACTTTCCACAGGATTTCTGAAAAAGTCTTTTTCTCTCTTACTTTCTCCTCTACTCTGTTTCCCCGTTTTACTTTTGCTATGGATCCTCCACAAAACTTTATGGAAACCACCTTTAGAGGAAGAAACCAAAGAAGAAGGTTTGAGGCTTTGTCTCAACGAGACATCAGTTTGACCCTGTATCATGATGAACCCACTATGGACGCTTTAGGCATCAGTGATAGTGTCTTTTATATGCTTAACCAATTGGGATGGGAGAAAGCCCACCTTAAGTCTAGGTTTATCACGTACTGAGAGCTTACCCTTGAATTCATGAGTTCCCTAGTCTATATACCTGAACACGGTGTCGGAGCCAGAAAAGGAATTATAGCCTTCATACTTTTCGGTATTGAGTTCACCTATAACCATAGGGATTTAGCTGATCTACTAGGATTCCCTAGCGGACCCTTTGCTTTTACTACCACTCAGGAGGATTTAATGGATTTTGATGGATTACTTTTGGGGTTCCTTAACCGGAAACTATCACCCTGACCCGGATAACATGGATAACAATGAGATACATAACCCCGCTATCCGCTATTTCCATAGGATTCTAGCCCATACTTTATTTGGAAAAGAACAGAATCAAACTGCTGTATCCAAGGATGAGGTATTTTTGCTTTACTGTATGAACCAAGGACGCCCCGTTAATGCCATCCCGTTCTTGATGAAAACCTTTACCCGCATTAGTGAGGACCCTAATGTTTCTGTCAGTGTGGGAGGATTAGTTACCATGATTGCAAATGCCCTCGGACTTCGCTACCAATTGAATAATTGTGCACCATACGGATCAATTAGGCCTATGAACATTGACTTTTGTTTCAACCACCGGATAATAGGAAATCTAGGTCCTACACCCTATGAATACCTGATAAGGAATGAAGTTGTCACTCTCTTTACCCTTCCCAACCATGCCAAAGTAAGTGTCCACAACCGAGATAACTGGCTATATGAACTGACTCCTCCTGACCATCCTTCAACACCAGAAACACCACAGTCCTATTATGTTGCTGATAACATCATGTCTGAAGAAACGGATCCTGAAACCCCTCCTAGTTACCATGATTTTACCAATATGGCTGAAGCACCAGAATGGATGAAGTAGCAGTTTTCAGTTTTTAGCTTTAGTATTTTTCCATTTTTGTTTTGTTTCTAGGTGAGTTTCCTTTTCTGTTATACTATTCAATTTCATTTTCAGTTTTGCAAAAATTTCCTTCCTGTCAAAAGAACAAGTATTCATTTAATATCAATTCCATTGTTTGTTTTTCTATTTCAATTTACATTCAGTTTTTCTTTACAATGCAATTTTTGTTTTTCTTCTATGTGGATTATGTGATGACTTGATTATTGGAGTATGTGCTGAATGGATTAATATCACGTTTACATTGGACTGTTTTTGGTAAGTTTAATATGCTGTGTTTTTATAACTATTTCATTATGTGCAAGTATATCTCTGTTATGCTAAATTATGCAAATTTTGTTTCTGTTACGACCGTCACTGCACCCTTACGATCGTCACATGCCCTTCAGCGTGTTACGCTCGTCATCCCTGTGTTACGACCGTAACACGGGTTATATCAGTAACCCCTATAGCAGACAACGTTCTTTTCTTATTCTTCAATCTTTACCTCTTCTTCTTCCATTACCTTCAAAACCGTCCCACTACCTCCTTTATTCCCCACTCATTCCACTTAACTCACCATTAATCCCCTCTTATTTTCCAACTTCTCCATTGATAATCCTTCACTATATATACCTCATATCATCCGTATCCTTCACTCATTCCAACTCACACCCCAATTTCACTCTAACTCTTGCATGCAAATGGCAAATATCAACCAGCAAATCCCAGGCATTAACCTACGTGAGGGTGACCAAGGTGAAACCCAACTAACCAAGTTCTTGAAGTTTCAACGTCGAGGTCTCCATCCTACTAGGTACGTCGACATTGACTGCCTGAGAGACCTTGGATTGCTTGAAGGTGTCCAACATCTTCTCCAGAATGTCAACCTTTGGACCCTTTGTAGCCAGCCCCAGCCCACGTATGAAAACCTCACTCTCGAGTTCCTGAGCTCCTTCTGCTACATAACTCCTAATGGTCCAACCAATCAGCTTTCTGGTGTGACGAAGTTCCGTATTTTCGGTACCGAGTACGAGTTCTCTCAGAATGCATTCGCGCAATTGCTCGACTTCTGTACTGATGAAGGTGCCCACCTTCGTGTACCTGACAACTTTGGCGAGGAATCCTTTAATCTATGGCATAGATTAACCAACAACCGCGCCAACTCCTACGATCACCTCAATGCCACACAAATCCATAATCCTGCCATTCACTATTTCCATCGAATCCTTTGCAACACCATTTTCGCAAGAGACAGTAACCATAAGCTCAACTCCAAAGAGCTATTCTTCACGCACTGCGTGTTCACCGACCAGAAAATCAACGTCGCACCCTTTCTCTTTGCCCACATTCATTCCATTTGCACTAGAGGCGGCAAACCTTTCTACTTCGGAGGGCTTGTCACTTCTCTTGCCTTGGCTTTGAATCATGGCGACACCCTTGCTCATCTACCCTCTCGAGCACCGGTTTTGCTCAACTTGGACCATTGAAAATTTGCTCATCTTATCCACGAGCGGGATGACGGCAAGTTCCATCCTGTAATACAGAACATTATTTATTCTAACATTGTTCTGCCTTGCAGGGACCGTATTGATCCACAAAACCGAGCCAATTGGCTGTTTGACCTTGAAGCCCCTAAAGGCCATGCTCCTGTGCATGACGAACCACCTGTCGCTCCCGCAGATGAGATGCAGGAAGAATTGGATCAAGCTGCACCAATCCCTGATGTCCCTGAGTCTTCCTCCGCTCCACCTCCTCTCACTTATGAAGACATTCTCCAAGCCATTCATCAGCAGAATCTTATGAATGCTGCAGCTGAGAGGAAGCATTAGGAGCGTTACGACAGCCTATTCGCACAAAACGCCCATATCCTGAGTGGTCAGCGCTCCATGAACGAAAAGCTGGATGAAACCCTGTGTGAGCTGAATGCTTTGAGAATGGATGTCACATCTCTTGGACCCCATGTAACACGGTGAACTGACTTTGAGATTTTTGTATCGCAAATGTGCGGATAGCAAGAGTCGCCACCGACTTTTCTTTTATCCAATTAAGGGAAGGTAAAAAGTACAGAAAAAGATCTTCGTTAGATTTTGAGTAAGGGAGAAGGTTATGAAAAGGGAAGGTATTAGCACCCCTTTCCATCCGTAGTTATCTACGGGCTCTTAGTTTCTCTTAGATCACTTTAAAAATTGTGCTTTCTGTGTGTTTGACAAAAATGTTTTGAAAAAGGCATTTCGCTTTGACTTTGCAATGATTCATGTAGGAATGTATACAAAGTGTTCAGAAATGTTTCGTTTTTTAAAAAGAGTTTGAACTTTGACAAAAGGGTGTGGTGTGAAAAGTATTTGATTGAGCAAGCAACTAAAAGTCTTATTACCTACTCAGAATGGTCGTTTTCGTGTTATTTTACTTTCCTTTAGAATAGTGCTATCCATATCATTAGTTGATAGGTAGCCCTATTCGTTGGATGTAAGCGGGACATCGAAGGGACATCGGATGGTCATAGAAGGCAACTTGTAGGAAGTATCCTAGCACATTCGAAGGGACTATCATCATTTTTCGTAGGCGACAATCGAGGGTCAAGATCATGTATTCGTAGGCGACATCGTGGGTCTATGATCTTTGTATCGAAGGGACTATGATGATTTGTTTTGAAGGCAACAGTGCTAAAATACGTCTACGTTCGAGGGACTTGACCATTTGAATTCGTAAAGCGACGAGAGAGAATTACCCTAAGGGGTGCATGTGTGAAAAGAGTGTGTCAATTCAGATATTTTTGTCTTGGAGTTATGAGTGATCTATGTCCAATTTTATCTTTCCATACACACCTAATTACTAGCAGTTTATAGGGTGCAGAAAGTAAATTGCGGAAATGTAAAGTGCGGAAAGTAAAAGTCCTACGCTATTACATGGCTTTGGGGCAGATACATAATTGAAAGTGCGGAAAATAAAAGTCCTAATTAAACTATTACATCCCATAGGCATTTACATAATTGAAAAAGAAAAGAAATAAAAATTGTCCAAAACGGTATAACCTGTGAACAAATGCAAAATCGGAAAATGGAAGAAAATTGCATAAGAGGAAAATGTTAGTAAAAATAAGTATTTTTGAATGAGAAAAAGTCTTTGTGTTAATAATGACATTAATATGATAAAGTGATTTTTTGGTAATTTTTGGAGTTGATTTGATAATTAAAAAACAATTAAAATACATTTAAATGGTTAATTAGCAATTAAATTAAATATGCATGCAAAAATAATAATTTTAATTTTAAAAATTAAATAAACATTTTTCTGATAATTATGCAAAAAATAAATATTTTTGGTGGTTTTTAGATGCATGATAAAAAATATAGAAGATAAAATAAAATGCATGGAAAATATTAAAGAAAAATATAGAAAATATGAAAATAGAGTTAGTTTTGTAAAAGAGAAAAAGAATTGGTCCTGTCTAGGTTCGAACCTGTGACCTTGGAGACTATCTTCACTTCCCAACGCCTTAACCACTGGGCCAGCGTGCGTTTCGTGTCATGGAATTACAAAGGTGTGGATATAAATGAAAACGTGTCATGAGATTATGAGTTCAACGCATAGTCAGCACGCGGGCCCCAGTCACTTACGAATGGACGAATCAGAGGACGCAGACTTGCCACGTACGCCCTCGCCTGAGTCAACTGGTCTACGACGCCTGAGCCCTAGCTCCGGTCGTCTTCTCCGGCGAGCAAGATCATCAAACCTGCAAAATAGTGGAAATCGAAGGCTGAGGTTAAGGCTACCCCCCTAAATCGGGGTCTGTGAATCCATTGGTGGCATCAGTTTTCCCTGAAAGTACTTGTAAACCTGGTTTCGAAGCAAGCAGTTCTAAAAACCCTAAGTATGGAAAATCATGTTTCTGACGTTCAAGCATCAAAACGATAGCCCAGATCTCTTATATGGAACCTCATGAACACATTAGAATGGTTAGATTCGATTAAAACACACAGATAAATAAAATGCAAAATCAAGAAAATTATGAATATGTATGAATATGTATGAACATGTAGGGCACGATTCAAGCAGTTTCAGCCATGGGCAATGATGTGTACTTACCCCAAATTACCTCAGGAACACAATGGAATGGTTTTGGATGGCTGAAAGTGGCTGGAATTTGAAACACGATTTTGACAATTTTGAGAAAAATTTGAGCAAAGTGAGGGTTGTTGTAAGAGCTAGGGTTTCGTCCTTTGTGATGTGCAATAGGCTTGGTATTTATAGAGTGTAATATGAGGGCAAAGAGAGTGAAAAAAGATTTGGTTTTCAATGTGAAATAAATTCCTTTCAAATAAAATCAAATTTTGGAGAAAATTTGATTTTCTCTTCCATATGCAAGCTAGCACGAAATTGGCAAGTATTATGGGCTATCTTGGACCTCAAGTTTGATAAAAATCCAAGCCTTTTGAGAATATATCTTATTTTCATATTTTATATGATTTAATTTTGAATTAAATGGTTTTAAATCCAAAATTAAATCAATAAAATAGAAAGTGGTCATGGAAAGGCATCAATAGGTCACAAATAATATTATGATCAAGTTTGGATCATAAAATTATAGGCCCATTTGGAAAAAATTGGATTTTGACAAATATCTCCCTTTGTGCAATTGTTCAAAAATGCCCAACTTCTAAATGATGTATTTTGCTCAATTTTCCATATTTTTGAATGTTCTTGAACTTTTCGGAAAGCTCTAAGTGTCATCTAACCAACCTCTTTGGTTTCATCTCGATTGGAGTTTCCATGCTCAATAAATCTTCAAAACAAAAAGTTGACTTTTTGTTGACTTTGAAAAGGACCTGTAATGTTTTGATCCATACCTTCCAAATGAAGCATTTTTTGAACATTCTTGTGAGACATGAAGTTGTATAGAATTGAATTTCCTTCAAAATGAGAGGTGGTGGAGAAATTTATGAGAAAGTATGAAGAAGTTATGCTCAGTCAAAGTTCAGTTGACTTTTCACTGAAAACCCTAATTTGGAAAGTTTGACTTTTGAGCAAATCTTGAGTTTTCTTGATGAATCATGATCAACCCTTGATCAAATGATGAATGTAACTTCAAAATGAGGATGTTGACCAAAAATCATGAAGTTACAACTGATTTTCAACCATCTGAGCAATTGTCTGAGGAAACTTGACTTGTGAGGCTTGAAACTTGACATGGATAATCTTTGAAGCATATGAGGAGGCATGATGACAATTGGAGATGTTAGAAGTCCATCTGGATCTGTGGATTGCCAAACCCTAGTTTGGGTTGATTGCCTAGGAGAGGGTTTGTCTGATCAACCCTTGGGGAATCCTTGAGTGTAGATGTATGAAATATCTTGAAAAGTAGGAGGGCAAATTTTGGGGTATGACAGTTGCCCCTGTTCAATCTTCTTGTACTGGAAGGGTTAGATTGGCATGGTCACCTTTCGTGACCTGGAGGTAGAAGATGATTGAACACTCGAGTACACCTGAAAATTTGCACTCGCTGCTGGCTGGCGATGCGGGAATGGGCTTACAGATGCCATTTGGAGAAGTTGGAGACTTCGTTGGGGAATGAGTCGTACGCTAAACTCAAGAATGTCGTCTGAGTAGGAGAGTCGTCGGAGATGGGCTTAGGATGCCATCTGGAATGATCAATGCTGGGGAGTGAGCCGCACGCTAGGCTCTGTAGATGAAAGGGGCACAGAGATCGGCTTAAGATGCCATCCGGAGAGGGTCGCACGTTAGACTTTGTGCTTGTCTTTGAATGAAGTTATTGGTTTTTATTGGTTTTTTTAACCAAATATGCAGCATTCTGAAAGTGGAGAAATGTCGATAAATAATCGGAGATGGGCTTAAGATGCCATCCAAGGCAACTAAGTCGTATGCTAGACTCTGTAGTTGCTGTTGATAATAAGAGAAAGTCAGAATACATCTTCGTGCTGATTACTCTGAGGGGATAATAATTGGCAAAATTTGGATAGCTTCCCTGTTGTGCTTTGGGTATTGATCCAATGCCTATTATCGGAGGATAACTTGTAATCGTTCAGATAGTTTTCCTGTCTGGCTTCGGGTATTAATCCTGGATCTGTTGTCGGAGGACAACTAGGGCGGTCATTCAGATAGTTTTCCCGTCTGGCTTCGGGTATTAATCCTAGATCTGTTGTCGGAGGACAACTAGGGCGGTCGTTCAGATAGTTTTCCCGTCTGGCTTCGGGCATTAATCCTGGACCTGTATGTTTTAAAAGTGATTTTCACCTGTTTTGGGAAAAACAAAAGAAATTTTTATAGAATATTGTTAGTCTTATGCAAAGTATGATGCATGACGATGTGTATGAATGACATATGCATAAATTATGACTTTTATGAATAATGTATGAATGATAGATGTTGTGGTATTTCAAAACATATCCATCTTGAAGAAGATATGGATGCTCTGCTTGGAGATTTCTGGCTTCTTCTTGGGGATGAAACGGATTGGAAACCCTTGAGAAGAAAGATAACCTTGATTCCTCCGATGTACTATCTGACCAAGTCTTGAGCCTAGATATCGTTGAGGATGGTGGAGATCGAGAGATGCGCTGCTATGGATCTTGTGTATAGACCCTGCTGGGGAAAAATGTTAGGAGGCGCTTTACTGGGGATCTTGCGCGTAGATCCTGCTGGAGAGCATTTGACAGTTGCTGGGAGACCGGGTTAGAAGGATCTGGAGCCCGCTGAAACCTCTGGATGGGGGAATAAGAGTGTAGGTTTCCTCCGATGCATTATCTGACCAAGTTTCAAGTCTGGATACTACTGCTGCCGGGGGAACGACGATCGTTGAGAGATATTCTGCTAGGGATAAATACCTCAGCTGGGGATGAAACGTCATGCTTGATGAATTTTATAATCGGGTTAAGTTGAGTGGAATCGCTCGGGACTAACGTATACTCTGGGAAGGTTTGTTGTGAAGACACCTCTGTGGGATCATGCTCTGCGGGAAAATGTTTTGGTGACTTTGCCATCTCAATTCACGGAGACTATAGTAATTACTTTTGTATGTTCACTTTTATGCTTGTGAATAGATTTTATTGTCGGATGCATATAATCATTCAAAGCAAACGTTGGACTTTATGCAAACAACAATAGTAAAAATTGTAAAGAGAAAGAAACTTGTATTTATTTGAAAGGAGGCGTATGGCCAAGTAATTTGTATACAAGAGAAGTAAAAAGCTATGCGGAAACAATCTCGTAAAGTTTCAACTATGCTAGTACTCATATATTTCAACTATCTCATCTCCTTGCTGTCAGTAGAAAGTGAGTGAATCGATTTTTTCCATTTGAATCTTGAATGCTGATAGTCGTCTGTAGATAGGTGATCCGAACGAGACATAGCCGTACGCTTAATTCCTAACTTTTGCCTAGACCGCCCTTTCGGGTTTTCAGTCTACCGGGATACCCTTTTTTTCCCAAGCCGCCTTTTCAGGTTTTCGACTTGCCGGTGCCATACCCCAATTTTTGACCTAATATACCACCTTACATTTGCATCATTGCATCACTAACAGTTCAGAACAGGATAATCGGGTGTAGCTTTCACAAG
>CM038793.1:90621533-90694151 GCA_021764765.1 Vicia sativa | reverse complement strand
AAGAACTCCTCATTGAGTTTAGTCTTCTCTTGGGCATCATACAATGAAAGAGACCATAAAATCTTTAATGACCTCCATTGGGCTTCCAATACAAAGAATTACTGCGTTAGGATAGAACCAGAGTATAATTTCACAGTGAAATTGCTCTTAATTCAAAAGGATGGTTTCCGGTGAAATCCCTTTTAAAGAAGACAAGCCAGCCATACCCTATAGCTTCCTCTTGAGTTTCATACAAGGACCCTCGATGACCCTCGATGACCCTCGAAATGCCTCTCTTGGGATAACAATACAAGGACCCATGAGGCTTCTTAAAAGCATCACTTTAATCCATTCAATTTCTCCTAAAGTTAGACATTTATCATCTCTATGGAAGAAGTATCTTATTTATCACATCACATACAATCAAAACTTTTCAAACTCTTTTCAAACTACTTTCAAACAAAAAACATCTCTTAATTATAGTAAATGGCAACTTTACACTCAAGCAAAACACCCAATATACGATTAAAAGATTGATCTTTTCAAACATCTTTCTTAAACATGTAAGTGGTAGCAGCTTGTACACTCGAAGCAAAACACCTAACTTACGATGAAAGATTTTATCAATCAAACCCATTAAGATGACATTTATACATCTTTACTAACATCCCGGTTGCTTTCCACTAGCATAAGTAGGAACTACGATTGCTACGACTTTCAACATCCTTTTGAGAATCGTGAAGCCAAGGTCTCATCCTTGCCGAGCAAATTTCTTTCTCCCTCGGACCAAACAAACCATAGATCCTGTGGATCAGAGCTACAAATGCTGCGATTCCCACTAAGGGATATGTATGCACAAGATCCAAAGATCTTTGCGAGAACAATAATAACAAACTACGGGATCCCATAATCTACTACCTTTCTTAAAACCCAAAGGAGAAACTTTCCCAATCATAGAAATAGCAATTAAAACACACAAACATATCAAACATATTCATATATAAAGCTATAGATAACTATATATATTTAGGGTGCTCCATCTATTCCCTTTATATAACAAACCCCTTTACTCGAGGAATCTCCCCGATCGTTGCGTCTAGTTTGCGCTAGTAAATTACGCATATCAAAATCAATTGAGGGTATTATGACTTTCCCTTTTTCATAATCATTAAATCATCTTTTCTTGTGTTGAAAATAATAAAGCTTGATGCTCCCGACATCTTTATAAACAAATCAAAAGTAAATCGTTTGAGCGGAGAATCGAATTCGATTCAATTCTCTACCACGACACTTAACTGAGCAGTTCGATTTGTGAATGCATGACTTTGATGATGATGAATTATATGTAATTTTGCATAATGCAAATATGATGCGATGATATATTTATCTTGATTTGGATAAATTATGGCGATGTGGGGTTTATACCAATTTTGATGGCGAGGATGATGATTCGTGTTGTGTTGTTTTATTGTCGAGTCACATACATTACATTGGCGACGATGGGCTTTTTATGCAGCGGCAAGGCTTTTATGCCAAGTGTTCTAATTATGGACAAGCGGCGGTACCACATGCATAACATAGTCGTGTCTCATGGGTCGGTATGTTTATGTTTGAGTTGTTTAGCGTTGGGTTTTGTTAATTGATAGATGATATTGAATGCGATGATATATAATGTCTTGTTTGGTGATGATCTTTATGATGAACATGAAATGAATATGATTTGATAATTTCATGATAACTATGCGATGAATATAAATGATGAGTTTTGCAATGATTTAACTTGATGAAATGCTTAATGCAAATATGATGTGATGATGTTTGTGGCGATGGGCTTTTATGCCAGCGATGATGGGCTTTAGCCAATTGGAATGGTATTATTTATATTGCTTATGTTATTAACATTGTTCGATATTGTTGTTTGATTTCGTTGTTTATGATTGTTGTGATGATTTCGTTGTGATGAACGTTTATGTGTTGTTGTGTGATTTATGCCGATGAGGTTATGGTGATAAAGTGTAGATTATACACATTAGGATGCGATTGAAGTAAGTGAGTTTTGGATCGTGTTGGAATTGCACTACTAATCTATACCTTTATAAGTCCAAACTATATATATATATATATATATATATATTATCATGCCTTTAATTATATGTTTTGGAGTATCCCACCCTTTACTTGTTTAACGTCGTTACCTTTATATTGGTAGCGTCAAGGTTATGAAGATGGAGTTTATAAATTGCTATTAATTAGTCGATGTCGGCTACGTCACATGCTTTTCGAGGGATATTTATGTCTTCTTGTTGTTGTTATTTAGCTATTTTTTACTTTTGTAAATAAGAATCATACTTTATGAAAATATGAATTATTAAGGAAGTTTAATAAAGAAGATGTTTGATTATTAAGAATCAATTTATGATTTCAGAAATGCTATATGTCAAAGATTTATACTTTAAAGCAATCTATTTAAAGTAATTTGGTTTTGAAGGTGTGATGCCTCAATATTGAATTTATGAAATTTTAATTTACTCTGATTGTTGTATATAAAACCTTGGGTAATATTGGGGTGTTACATTAGTGGTATCGAGCGGTCGGTCTGTCGGCGATTATTAATATGTTTAACCATTGTATGCGACACGTGTGTGAAACAACTATCGGTACTTATTTCTTTTATTTGTTTGTAGAGATGAGTTTGAAACAAGTGGGGAGTTTTACTTCTTGGTGGCGCTTGTGGCTTAGAGATGGAGCCTCGGCGATATTACCTTTGGTAACAAGTGTAAGTTTGAATATCTTTGTTGTAGTTCGGTAAAGATGGGTTATGTCACCATCATGGTATTTGTCTTTCTATTGATGATTAAAGAGCTGATCACCCTTAATCTCTTGTTGATAGTGGTAAGGATTTATGTTGGTTGGGATGGACTTATCTTACCGGCTAATAATTATAAAGCGGAGATGAAGTTAACCTGAGTGGTGCATGGTTACTTGAGATATGAGGAATTTGGATTTTAGGGAAAGCAAGATTTTGGTGCGAGCTTCTTGTTGTGATTCTTCAAAGCATATTGTGAGGATGTGGTGAATTACGCCGTAGTGTGAAGTGAAGTTTTAATGGATTTAGTTTACAATTGGTTGTGATTCGATATCTAAGGATACCTTACGAGTTAAGTTGAAAAGTCAATTGAGGATTGGTTTAGCGAGTTTGTTTATTGACGGGTCACCGTAGAATTATTATCATTGTGTTGTTAATGAAAAAAGGTTGCGAGTTGGTGTGTTGTTTGCGATCGAGCGAAGTGGATATTAGGGACAAGTGTCTCTTAGGGACCGATGTTGGATAATCAATCATTTGGAGCTCTTGTGTTTAGTGGAATCGATGTGAAATGGTATCTACGGGTTAGGGTGAGGCGAAGATGTTTAGACGATGCTTTTCAAGATAGTATTTGGTCTGGTAGTATTTATTGATGTCATTAGTGTGACTAATAACCGGTATGATTTTAGAATGTTGAGACGGTACTCTGTGAAGTAAGCGTTATTCGTGTTATGGATATTATGGATACAAAGTTAAGGGATTGTGCTGACTTATCGCGTTACATATATTAGTAAAGTTACCGTTACATATCGATATTCTAAAGATAGAATTTTGAACTATTGAGCGAAAGTGCTTTAAGTAACAAACGGTGATATTTTAGACGATTACGAAGATTTATTTTATATCTTGTAGAAGACGAGGGTTATTCAGCTTAAATTCGTTTGTTTTGAATGGTTAGCTTTATTGAAATCTTTTAAAAGTTGTATTGTCGTGGTGCTTTTGGATGACGAAGTCACTATTTGGACTTATGGGAACAAATTTGTTTGAAAGGTGAAAAGTTTAGCGAATACCGATTTTGTCTTGTTTGTACTGAAAAACCTATGATGTAATGTATATTTCATTTTGAACTTAAGATGTATTTCGACATAGGTTGGAAAAGTGTATTACTACCTTGGAGCGATTTGATTTTCATGAGGAAAGTTGTCGGACGCGTGAGTTAGAGTTTGATGTAGTTGTGCTCATTGATATCTTAAAGGTGCAAATGTTAACAATGAGGAGATTGGAATTGTTGAAGACAATTCAAGTTTGAGTGTGATCTATAAAGAGACTTAAATCATTGTCGAGTTTAGTATGTTGATATCGTTAACCAAGAATATCGATTTGGATTTTATTATTTTGAAGAATGTTGCATGTTTGTTTTAGGACACTTATGAGATTAAGCTTAGAAGGTTATTCGGTTTGTTCACACTACTTAACATATGGATTTAAATCGGATACTAATGGTGCGGTGGATTATTAGATCACGACTAAGATAAGTCTTAATGGTAAGGAATTTTGTGACGGTTTGGTATGCACGGGTACCTTAAGATGATTGATGTGTTATAAAGGAAAGTGTTCTATTGTGATGAAGTCGATCATGACAGTGTTAAGTGTTGGATTCCATAAAGTTTATGTTATGGTTCTAAGTCGAACTATTTTGTAATTGATAGTATGAGGCAGCGTTGATGGGTAGAGTTCTTGAGAGAGTGTTTTGGGTTGAATTACCACTTTGGAAGATTGAAAGTTATGAAAGGTGTTTTGATTTAGAAGCACATGTATTGATCAATGCCACTCTGAGAGATAGTGATTACTTAGATATACTTTGGGAATTGAATTGTTATAAGGGAAGACTTCGTTGAAGTCGGTGTATAAGTCGAAGTTTCACAAGTGAAATATTTGGACGATGTTGAAAAGGTCGAACTATATACGTGTATTTTAGAGGATCGATGGACGTTGATCAATCAAGAATGAAAGATTGATTTTTCGAGTTGATGAGGCTGATATTACGAGGTGTACGGATGGGTGTATGCGCTTGAGCGTATCCATTACGAGTAATTGTGAATTGAGGATTAACCAAGTTGTTTCGGTGGGCATCTTATGCATAAAGTGGCCATCATGGTTTAGATATTGAGCATTGAATTGTTAGATGTACGAGATTGTTGATTGGACTAGTGAGTTATAGTCGCAAGTCGTCGATAAGCCCTAGAATGAGTGGTTATTGTGGTTCTATACGTTTGTGCTTGTTATTGTTCAAGGGTTGTATGTTGGTAATCTACAAGGGCGATGTGACCTTGTAATTTTACGGAATGAGGCGATAGCGCAAGGTGAAATTCTTGAGTTCGTACTTATGCGTGAATGAAGGCATCTTTTTCGTGTTTGCGTAACTTGTGGTTCTATCCTATTCGATTGTTTGATTTTAGTACGTATAACCATTTTGTTGTTTTGTTTTAGCGATGGAGTCGATGTTGTGTCCGTGGGACTTTATGTTCCTATCTTTGGTGACTCGTTTCGAGGTGTCGGTTCGAGTGTGCGACTAATTTCATGATTGAGATGTTAGGATGGTATCGATCTTGTTTGTTTAATTCTCGAAGCGAACGGTGTGTCTGCGACTTGTTTAGTTGTTGAGTGTTATTTGGTTTTCGAGTGCATTGTATGGGCTTTGCATCTCGGCATGGTTATTCTTGTTTGGCGTTGTAGTTAGGGAGGTGCCCTTGTGTTTGGTGTATTTTGTATGTTGTTTAATTAGCCGAGAGATTGATGGGCGAGATGTGTAGGCATATCCCAATTTGTTCATTTTGGTCGAAATTTCGAGGACGAAAAAGTTTATAAGTGGGGAAGTTATAACGCCTGTTTTAATTAATATTATATTAATATTTGAATTACCGATCGATATTTATTTTATGACGATAATATTTATATTAATTGATATATCTATTAATATATTTGCGACGTTTCGTTCGGATCCGATATTTAATTCGAAATTATTCTAATTAATTGAGTAAATAATATTATTAGATATTATTAGGTGTTAATTAATAATTAAGTTAGGGGTGTGGGAAAATTAGTGAGGATTGGATGTACACCTAACTAGTAAGAAAACATAATTATAAAACCATTTTCTTTCCCTTTTCTTCCCACCAACCAAACTTAGAAACTTGGAGGAAAATAAGGGGTTTGGGAGAAGAAAGAAAGAAGAAGAAGAGGAACAAGAGCAAGCATGAGGTTGGGGTTTGTTGGAACAAAGCTAGAGTGAGGGTTTGATTCTCCATCGTATTGTTAGGTTTGATGTTTATGTTTTGGATTTGGGAAAAAGTTGATAGTTGATTTATAGGGTTTTGGTTGATTGTTTGTTGAATGACTTAGAAAGTTGAGTTAGGAGTATGGATTGTGGGTGTTTTAGGTGCTAGCTTGTAGAAATTAGGAATTGAAAATGGAAAGAAAAGTATATAAAACATAAAACGAAATAAGAAATAAAAAAATGAAATGTAGGAAGGAACGAAGAAGTGGCACACCAAAGGGGCGCCCTGAGGAAGCGACCATCTCGACCTAAAGCCGCTAGCCATCACACCCATGGGACATGCGTCCTTGTATGGGAGAAGAATTTTACGTAGTTTCCGTTTTCGTATGCAAGTTTTCTTATTTTACGCAAAAATGAGTTTACATAATTTTACATTGATAGCCTATTTGTTTCCAATATCCCAATTCCACCTAGTAACACTTTATATCACTAAGATATAACTAGGACATAGGTTAGCCGATTAAATTTGGAACCCGATTATGTTACGATTTTTCAATTTCGGTAAATTGACAATGAACAAGTGATAACAGGAATCATATCATATATTTACTATAAATTAACGTTTTACATCGGATTGACCCGTTTCGAATATTCCAGTTTTATGTCTTTTGCGGTACCACACATCTCAGTCAAAATAGCGAAAACAACAAATGAACAAGATTGCAAAGATCGAAGAGAAAAAGATAAATCGCCAAAAACCGAATTCTTTGCTATTCGGTCGTCACCGCCACAACCGTAAGATAATTCAAAGCAGTTCACGCTTGTCGTGTTGCCATGACCGTAACATTTACTTTATAAATATGCCGTAACAATTGGCCACGAGCGTAACGGTACTATATCGGTTTATGAAATACGTGGAGAGCGTGCAAGCTCGACAGAAAAGTCTTGGTGACTCGATTTCCTCGATACGATTCAACCCACTTTTTGATTCTACGAGTTTTGAAGTGAAGCCCACACAATTGCTTCAATGCGATTACATTCCCTTCTATAAATAGCATGGATTACAAAGAAAGACACACATAGCATTATTGAGATTATTAGATGCGGAAGCTCTGCCCAATTGAAAACCATCGTTTTACGGTTCTAATTTTCTCTGCATTTCGTTATTTCCTTTGTTTACTTCAACATCCAATAACAATTTCCAACATTAGGAAATTGTTATTCTAGTTAAATTTATTTTAGCCTCATAATTCTTTTTACATTCGATTCCGAAGGTCCGAGTTTCGATCTGGAAGAAGAACTAGAAATATTTGCTTTATTTTGGTTTCCATTACATTTGGTTTACTGTATAATTTAATTATTTAATTTAAGTTTTATTAATTATTCATAATGTTTGTTTTACATTCCTTTATTACATTTCTTTGTGAGTTTACTTTAATTGCAATGGCTAGCTAGACTCTTTGTGTCGGTATGGGATAGTTAAAGGCGGTAGGTATTTAATCAAAACCTAAGCTAAAACCTTAATCAACTTAAACTCCGGTTATAACTTTTTGTGTTAAAAATAAAACCTTTTTATTAAATGAAAAAGTAAATAGGTTAGGATCGAGACCACGAGTGTGAGATTTTTCTTAGGATAGCTAAAGTTAGGCATTCGATTTAAATACGGCAAGGCGCTTTAAAGCGAATTAGATTTAATTAAGTTTTCAAAAGTATTTTCTAAACACTTAAGGGCTAGCGAGGCGAGCATAAGGCTTTAGGCATATAATCCGAGATAAGACCACGAAAGTGTGAGTTGAGGTTTTTAAGCGATTATTTATCTGAACATTTAAGTTAACCATCCTTATACGCTTAGGTTCGATTAGATCCTATTAGGTCCACTCTATTACATACCAACCGCTAATTATAATTCATTTAAAATCAATTAGTTTTACTTTCCACTTACCTCCTAAAACCAAAGCGTGACATCATTCGTCTTAGCTAAACTAGCATTACTTTCCTAGCACTAGAGTGATTACAAAGTCTCGTGGATTCGACATTCTTTTATTACTACCACGATAGACTATGCACTTGCGGTTAAGATACCGTTGAACACGTTAGGTCGATCGCACATCGTTTTTGGCCGAATTAAATCTAGTCCTAATTGCACTAAATAAAAATAGCTTGTCTGACTAAGGCAACTATTTATTTTTCCCTACGTATGCCAAATACTACGCTCGGCGGTCCTTTGCATATACCAATAAACGATCTGGCGTTATCTCGAAATAAGAAGGCAATTCAAATCTTTGAACTCAACAATCCTCCTCCGTCTAAACTTCCGGATATTGACGAACTATGAAGAATAAATTTGAACCTTGCCTCCACCTCGTCCTCTTAAGGATTACGCAGTTCCTTCTCAGCGGACCCTTAATAGTGCTGCTCCTGCTATTGCTCAAAAACGATTTCGGCTGAAACCTTCCTTCTTTTATTCGGCGAACCAATTTTGGATCTCTACGGCGACCCGAACCTACATACATCGGTGTTTATGCGATATCTGAACAACTTGTAAGCGAATGGTGTAAACACCGCAAGCGATCTGATGCTTCGCTACCTTTTCTTTAAGAGGCGAGCTCGCGCTTGGCTCCGATCTCTTCCTTCAAACTCAATCACCACATGGGATGAGTTGAAGAAGGTCTTCAACTGATATTTCCACAAAGCAAAGCGCTAGCATGCTCGGAGCCAACATCGATGGTTTCGGACAAAAGATAACGAATCTCTATTGAAGCTTGGGAGCGCTATAAGGATATGCTAAGACTCTGTCCTCAGTCATGGTTTAGAAGAATGGTTAATCATTCACACGTTTATCGGTCTCTTGTACAACACAAGATTGACTATAGACCTTTCTTCTTGGTGGGCGTGATGGATAAACCATACGGATGCAAACCAATTTATCGAAAGCATGGCTCGGGAACCATTATCAATGGGGAAGCGAGAGAGCTAATGTAGAAATCTCAAGCGAAAGGTGCCATGGTCGAAGTGAATAGCTTGGATCAAGTTAGCGCTAAAGTGGAAACTCTTGAAAAGCTAGAGAACCCATCACTCCATGACTACCGTGGGCTGCGTTAGCTAAACTTGCATTTTGTGGTCTTCAATCACATCTTGCTCCGGAATGCCCACTTCAACTAGAGTTCCGGCGAACAAGCAAACTACGTAGGGAAATCCTTACAGTAATACCTACTGAGGTTGGAAGAATCATCCAATTTCTCGTACAAAAGCAACAACGCGTTGTATGCTCTGGACAAGCTCTGCTATACCACAGCTATCAAAGCTATCCCAAATCATCCTAATAACGGACCTAATACTTCCACATTCTAGAAATCTAATATGGAAACATAGAACACTTCATTGCCTCTCAATCTCGGACCAATAAGGCGTTCTAAATCAGGTACACACCAATGAGCAAATTAAGCAATTATCTAGCAAGGTCGGCAGCTTTAGCTACCTGACAAGATGCTTGAAACTCAAATTTCCACGGTAGCCAACAACAGCTTTTTACTGCTGCTCATTGGAGTATTTCTGGTTAACCACAACCTAACCCAAAGAGACACGCTAATCTTTGTGATACTAAGGAGTGGAAAAGAACTTGTGGACACAGCCGATCCGAGACTAGAAAACCCGACAATGTACCAAAAGCAAGACAAGCCAAGTGAAAATGAGAATGAAGCAAAAAAAGGATAACGATAACCAGCGTTGGAAAAAAGAAACATCTCCACATTTATAAACCACAATTCCGTATCCTCAAAGATTAACCAATTCCAAAGCGATGGGCGATTCAAAAATTCATTGAACTTACGAAACAACTAAATATCACAATACGTTTCTGAAGCCATCACCGGATGCCCTCGTACGCTAAGTTTCTTAAAAATCATCAACAAGAAAAAATAGAAGATAACGAACGATTACACTCCACCGAGTGTAGCGCTATTATTCAAAATAACATGCCTCTAAGTTAAAAACCCGGTAGTTTCTCTATACCTGTAACATTGGAAAGTTCGTCATAGACAAAGCTCTATGCGACTTAGGACAATATATGTCATGCCCTTATCTATTTGCAAAAATGGAAGAGAACTTAGACCCACAAAAATATACATTCAATTAGGCGACGATCGGTTAAATACAGCAAGTATATTGGAAAGCGTTCAGTTAGAATAGTCATTCATATCCCGTGATTTCATAATCATGGAATTTACGAAGATTGATTACCCCATCATAAGGAAAAGACATTCCCTAACCCAGCTATAATTAGCGTAAAAAGCGGCTAACATTGATCGGAGAGAAAAAATTCATCCTCACTCAATTTTAAAACCGCCACCAAACAACCGTGTTATCGTCGACGTTATAGCGACGCGTAAGAGATGGCTGAACAAACCACATACTACGAAATAATGAAAATCAAACCCCTACATGTTCAAACAATTAGAGAACCATATCAAGATGATACAGCGACTTCCACACCCCTAATCATATACCATATCAAGAAACACTGTTTTAGATTAAAAACTTTACCTAACAACCTACGATCCACAAATTCCTAATACCCGACATACTACGCACATAGTAAATTCCGGTTTAGGAGCACTTCAAAACTTTTAAACGTTACTAAAAGTACCCTACCGCCTTAATTTACATATCCGATTTAAAAAATTTGTCCTTCAATTTGTATGCCGCTATTGCAAAACTATAAGAAGAACCTCAAAAAATCAATCATCCAAATCCTAAATAGATGAAATCAAAAAGCTAATGGAAAATTGGATTATATACAATCTCAATGCAAATTGTAACCGCCATGAAAAATGCCTTTGTTGTAACGCCTGGCGAAATCGATAACACAAAAGTGGTTAGTGGGCATAGAGTGTTGCATTGATTATAGAAAACTAAACAAAGCCGGAAAGACCATTTTCCTTTACCCTTCATTGATCAAATGTTAGAGCGATTAGCCAAATACTCATTTACGCTATTTAGGCGGTTGCCGGATTCTTCCAAATTCATTCACCACGATGATCGAAAAGACTACATTCACGTGTCCCTATGGAGCGTTCGGCGTATGAGCGAATGCCTTCGGATTGTGTAATGCAACGACCTTTCGCGATGTATGATGTTGATCTTGGCGCTTTCATCGATGACATCATGGAAGTGTTTATGGACGACTTCTGCGTGATGCAAACGAAAAGTTTGAAGGATGCTTATCTAATCTAAGAATGTTTTAGAAAGATGTGTAAACACCTTGTCCTTAGCGGGAAAAATGTCATTTCATAGTGAAGAAAAATCGTACTTGGACATGTTATCTCAATAAAGGAATTGAAGTTGATAAAGCTAAGATAAGTGATTAAAGAACTCCAACCACCTAAGACCGTTAGAAATACAAAGTTTTCTAGGACACGCCGGTTTTATCGTTGATTTATCAAAATTTCTAAAATTACCAAACCACTACAGTCTATTAATGAAGGATGTTGAGTTCATATTCGGCGACATTGTCTCAAAGCTTTTGAAACCCCAAAACACCATTTCCGCACCAATCGCAACCACGATTGGAATTACCTTCAATCATATGCGCTTGAAGCCAATGCATGCGCCATTCTTGAAACAAAAAAGGACAAAACCATCCGCCCCACTACGCAGCGAACACTAGACTTCTCGGGCAAACACGCCACAGCGAAAAACGTTGCATTGGTGCCGCTTGACAAATTCCGTTCTTACCTTGTAGCAAAAATCATCATTTATAAACCACGCTTTCTATCGAATCTACTCACCAAGAAAGATGCAAAACCAGGACTCCTCCGATGGAATCGCCACCACACCGTCGACTTAAAATTAAAGATGATAAAAACAAAATGCCGATCATTTATCAAGATTAGAAGGTATAAACAATGCCACCGTACCATTTTCGTATGAACATCGATAGCACAAATGATAAGCGACCTATCTCATTTGGATTTAAACAAACGAGGAAATCATGGAAGCAATCAACGCCGTACCATAGCCGCCAATCCGGGAAAACCACTTTTATTCAAAAGAGGACACGATGGAATTTTCGCCGTTATACACGAAGAAATAGAAGATGTTATTTCTCACGATTCATCTCATGGCGGAAATGTACTTCAAACCACGCCACCACAACCGCACCACGCCCCTAATCTTTGGAAGGATGTCCACATCGCATTAAAAGCGTGATCGCTGCCGCGTAATATCTCAAGGCCGATGAAATTCCGAAAAGGAATACTGGTCGTCTTTGATGTTTGAAATTGACCATGGGACCCTTCCCGCCCTTCTTCAAAAAATTTATACTCGTATTGTCGATTATGTTTCAAAATGGATTGTGGCTTACCTCCTACAAATGACACACAGTAGTGATAAAGCTCTTTAAAATACAATCTTTCCACGAGTGTGTACCTAGACTTGTCATTAGTGGCTCTCTCATTTTATTTCAAAGATATTTGACAAATTACTATCTAAATATGGAGTCGAAGCACCGCATAACACACATCGCCATAAACTAAACAAGTCGAAGTTTAACGAGAAATTAAAACAAATCTTAGCCGCTATATCTAGTCAAGATTGGTCATCCAAGCTTAACGAAGCTTTATGGGCTTATAGGACACTTACAAGACTCCTAAACTACACCCTTCAACTTGTTATGCGAAAATCCTATCATCCGGTAGAATTAGAGCACAAAGCTTATTGGGCAATAATGCTCAATATTAACTACTAACTGCGCTTAATCCTCGACTTACATAGACTGGAAAATTAAATTACCGTAACGCTAAATACAAAGCAAAAACAAAAAACGATAACTCCGAAAAAATTCGGTGTGGAAGCGTACTCCCTATTTAATTCTAGACTTAGACTCTTTCTGGAAAACTTAAATCTAGATAATACGGTCCCGAAGTTACAAAAGTGTTCCCAATGAACGACAAAAGTAAGATAGAAATAGTTCCGTTTATTGTAAGCGGACATTTAAAATATCATCATATTGAGAATAGGGATTATAAGAATAGTCTAAACCTTGTAGGCGCCTATTTCTCCCGAATAATTCACTAGGCACCGTAAAACATTAGCATTAACGCCGCCGGCAACCCATTTATTTGTTTTTTGCTATTTTATCTTTAGTTTTCACAATTCGTTATTTTCTTTTCAAAATTTTATAAAGCATTGCTTGATTTCAAAACAACTTTACTTTCCAGGTTTAGAAAAAAGTCTTTTCTCTCTTACTTTCTCCTCTACTACTGTTTCCCGTTTTACTTTTGCTATGGATCCTCCACAAAACTTTGGAAACCACCTTTAGAGGAAGAAACCAAAGAAGAAGGTTTGAGGCTTTGTCTCAGCGAGACATCGGTTGACCTGTATCATGATGACCCACTATGGGCGGCTTTAGGCATCGGTGATAGTGTCTTTTATATGTAACCAATTGGGATGGGAGAAAGCCCACCTTAAGTCTAGGTTTATCACGTCTTTGAGAGCTTACCCTTGAATTCATGAGTTCCTAGTCTATATACTGAACACGGTGTCGGGCGAGGAAAAGGAATTATAGCCTTCATTTTTCGGTATTGAGTTCACCTATAACCATAGGGATTTAGGTGATCTACTAGGATTCCCTAGCGGACCCTTTGCTTTTACTACCACTCGGGAGATTTAATGGATTTTGATCGGATTACTTTTGGGGTTCCTTAGCAGGAAACTATCACCACGACCGGATAACATGGATAACAATGAGATACATAACCATTATCCATTATTTCCATAGGATTCTAGCCATACTTTATTTGGAAAAAACGAATCAAACTATGTATCCAAGGATGAGTATTTTGCTTTCTTGTATGAACCAAGACGCCCGTTAATGCATCCGTTCTTGATGAAAACCTTTACCCGCATTAGTAGGGACCCTAATGTTTACAGCCGATTAATGGGAGGATTAGTTACCATGATTGCAAATGCCCTCGGACTTAGCTACCAATTGAATAATTGTGCACCATACGGATCAATTAGGCCTATGAACATTGACTTTTGTTTCAACCACGGATAATAGGAAATCTAGGTCCTACACCCTATGAATACGATAAGGAATGAAGTTGTCACTCTCTTTACCGCTGACCATGCCAAAGTAAGTGTCCACAAGCCGAGATAGCGGCTATATGGCGACTCCTCCGACCATCCTTCAACACGGAAACACCACGATCCTATTATGTTCTTTGATAACATCATGTATGCGAAAGAAGCGGATCTGAAACCCTCCCTAGTTACCATGATTTTACCAATATAATTTGAAACACGAGAATGGATGAAATGTAGAGTTTCGGTTTTAGCTTTAGTATTTTTCCATTTTGTTTTGTTTCTAGGTGAGTTTCCTTTTACATTATACTATTCATTTCATTTCGGTTTGCAAAAATTTCCTTCCTTCAAAAGAACAAGTATTCATTTAATATCAATTCCATTGTTTGTTTTCTATTTCAATTTACATTCGATTTTCTTTACAATGCAATTTTGTTTTTCTTCTATGGATTATGTGATGACTTGATTATTGGAGTATGTCTTTGAATGGATTAATATCACGTTTACATTGGACATTTTGGTAAGTTTAATATCTTTGTGTTTTTATAACTATTTCATTATGTGCAAGTATATCTCTACGTTATGCTAAATTATGCAAATTTTGTTTACATTCACGAAATCCTTGCGCACCTTACGATCGTCACATGCCCTTGATATTCGCTGGTCATCCATGTTCTGACCGTAACACGGGTTATATCGATAACCCTATAGCGGACAACGTTCTTTTCTTATTCTTCAATCTTTACCTCTTCTTCTTCCATTACAAAAGTCCCACTACCTCCTTTATTCCCCGCTCATTCCACTAACTCACCATTAATCCTCTTATTTTCCAACTTCTCCATTGATAATCCTTCACTATATATACCTCATATCATCCGTATCCTTCACTCATTCAACTCACTTTGATTTCACTCTAACTCTTGCATGCAAATGGCAAATATCAACGTAGTCGAGGCATTAACCTCGTGAGGGTGACCAGGTGAAACCCAACTAACCAAGTTCTTGAAGTTTCAACGTCGAGGTCTCCATCCTACTAGGTCGTCGACATTATTGCTGAGAGACCTTGGATTGCTTGAAGGTGTCCAACATCTTCTCGAATGTCAACCTTTGGACCCTTTGTAGCCCGACCCGCGTGTAGAAAACCTCACTCTCGGTTCACGAGCTCCTTACATAACTCTAATGGTCAACCAATCGACTTTACGGTGTGACGAGTTCCGTATTTTCGGTCTGAAGTCTGAGTTCTCTCGAGAATGCATTCGCATGATTACTCGACTTACATCTTGATGAAGGTGCCCACCCCGTGTACTGACAACTTTGGCGAGGAATCCTTTAATCTATGGCATAGATTAACCAACAATGCGCCTAACTCCCGATCACCTCGTGCCACACAAATCCATAATCACGCCATTCACTATTTCCATAAGATCCTTTGCAACACCATTTTCGCAAGACGGTAACCATAAGCTCGACTCGAAGAGCTATTCTTCCGCGCCGCTAGCATTCACCGACCGAGAAAATCAACGTCGCACCCTTTCTTTTGCTTGCATTCATTTCCATTTTAGGCGTGAAACCTTTCTACTTGAGGACTTGTCACTTCTCTTGCCTTAGCTTTGAATCATGGCGACACCCGCTCATCTACCCTCTCGACCGCAGGTTTTGCTCAACTTGGACCATTGAAAATTTGCTCATCTTATCCACAGGCGGGATGGCGGCAAGTTCCATCACTGTCTGAACATTATTTATTCTAACATTGTTACGCTTTGCGAGACCGTATTGATCCTGGCCAAGGCAATTGGGTGTTTGACCTTGAAGCCCCTAAGGCCATGCTCACATGCATGACGAGACCACACCATGTCGCTCCAGCGGATGAGATGCGAGGAAGAATTGGATCAAGCGCACAATCCACGATGTCCACGAGTCTTCCTCCGCTCACCTCCTCTCACTTATGAAGACATTCTCGAGCCATTCATCGCGAGAATCTTATGAATCTTTGCGGTGAGGAGGAAGCATTAGGGCGTTACGGCGACTTTAATCGCGCAGCGTATATCACGAGTGGTCGGCTCCATGAGCGAAATGGATGAAACCATGTGTTGAATGCTTTGAGAATGGATATCACATCTCTTGGACCCCATGTAACACGGTGAAGCCGACTTTGAGATTTTTGTATCGCGAATGTGCGGATAGCAAGTCGCCACCGACTTTTCTTTTATCCAATTAAGGGAAGGTAAAAGTACGGAAAAGATCTTCGTTAGATTTTGAGTAAGGAGAAGGTTATGAAAGGGAAGGTATTAGCACCCTCCATCCGTAGTTATCTACGGGCTCTTAGTTTCTCTTAGATCACTTTAAAATTGCTTCATGTGTTTGACAAAAATGTTTTGAAAAAGGCATTTCGCTTTGACTTTGCAATGATTCATGTAGGAATGTATACAAAGTGTTAGAAATGTTTCGTTTTTAAAGAGTTTGAACTTTGACAAAAGGGTGTGGTGTGAAAAGTATTTGATTGAGCAAGACTAAAGTCTTATTACCTACTCGGAATGGTCGTTTCGTGTTATTTTACTTTCCTTTAGAATAGTGCTATCCATATCATTAGTTGATAGGTAGCCTATTAGATTGGATGTGCGGACATCGAAGGGACATCGGATGGTCATAGAAGGCAACTTGTAGGAAGTATCCTAGCACATTCGAAGGGACTATCATCATTTTCGTAGGCGACAATCGAGGGTCAAGATCATGTATTCGTGGCGACATCGTGGGTCTATGATCTTTATCGAAGGACTATGATGATTTGTTTTGAAGGCAATTGCTAAAATACGTCTACGTTCGAGGACTTGACCATTTGAATTCGTAAGCGAGAGAGAGAATTACCCTAAAGGGTGCATGTGTGAAAGAGTGTGTCAATTCGGATATTTTGTCTTGGAGTTATGAGTGATCTATGTCCAATTTTATCTTTCCATACACACCTAATTACTAGCGGTTTATAGGAGTGAGAAAAGTAAGTGCGGAAATGTAAAGTCGGAAAGTAAAAGTCCTACGCTATTACATGGCTTTAGAGGGCGGATACATAATTGAAAGTCACGGAAAATAAAGTCCTAATTAAACTATTACATCCATGACATTTACATAATTGAAAAAGAAAAGAAATAAAAATTGTCAGCGGTATAACACGTGAACAAATGCAAAATCGGAAAATGGAAGAAAATTGCATAAGAGGAAAATGTTAGTAAAAATAAGTATTTTTGAATGAGAAAAAGTCTTTGTGTTAATAATGACATTAATATGATAAAGTGATTTTTAGTAATTTTGGAGTTGATTTGATAATTAAAAACAATTAAAATACATTTAAATGGTTAATTAGCAATTAAATTAAATATGCATGCAAAAATAATAATTTTAATTTTAAAAATTAAATAAACATTTTAAATAATTATGCAAAAATAAATATTTTTGGTGGTTTTAGATGCATGATAAAAATATAGAAGATAAAATAAAATGCATGGAAAATATTAAAGAAAAATATAGAAAATATGAAAATAGAGTTAGTTTTGTAAAAAAAAAATTGGTCACATCTAGGTTCGAACACTGTGACCTTGGAGACTATCTTCACTTCAGCGCCTTAACCAACTGGGCGGTACGTGCGTTTCGTGTCATGGAATTACAAAGGTGTGGATATAAGTAAGCGTGTCATGAGATTATGAGTTCACGCATAGTCGGCCGCAGGCCGATCACTTACGAATGGGCGAATGGAGGAGCCTTGAGACTTGCCACGTCGCCTACTTTGAGTCAGTAGTCTCTGACGCTGAGCACAGCTCGGTTAGTCTTCTCCGTGAAACAAGATCATCAACACCGCAAAATAGTGGAAATCGAAGGTGAGGTTAAGGCTACCCCTAAATCGAATGCAATGAATCCATTGGTGGCATCGATTTTCTGAAAGTACTTGTAAACTGGTTTGAAGCAAGCGATTCTAAAACCTAAGTATGGAAAATCATGTTTACGGCGTTCAAGCATCAAAGCGATAGCCCGGATCCTTATATGGAACCTCATGAACACATTAGAATGGTTAGATTCGATTAAAACACCGCAGATAAATAAAATGCAAAATCAAAGAAAATTATGAATATGTATGAATATGTATGAACATGTAGGGCACGATTCAAGCGATTTCGGTAAAGCAGATGCGATGTGTACTTACCCCAATTACCTCGGGAACACAATGGAATGGTTTTGGATGGTGAAAGTGGCTGGAATTTGAAACACGATTTTGACAATTTTGAGAAAAATTTGAGCAAAGTGAGGGTTGTTGTAAGAGCTAGGGTTTAGTCCTTTGTGATGTCTGAATAGGCTTGGTATTTATAGAGTGTAATATGAGGGCAAAGAGAGTGAAAAAAGATTTGGTTTTCAATGTGAAATAAATTCCTTTCAAATAAAATCAAATTTTGGAGAAAATTTGATTTTCTCTTCCATATCTGCTAGCAGAAATTGGCAAGTATTATGGGCTATCTTGGACCTCAAGTTTGATAAAATCCAAGCCTTTTGAGAATATATCTTATTTTCATATTTTATATGATTTAATTTTGAATTAAATGGTTTTAAATCAAAATTAAATCAATAAAATAGAAAGTAGTCATGGAAAGGCATCAATAGGTCACAAATAATATTATGATCAAGTTTGGATCATAAAATTATAAACCCATTTGGAAAAATTGGATTTTGACAAATATCTCCCTTTGTGCAATTGTTCAAAAATGACTTCTAAATGATGTATTTTGCTCAATTTTCCATATTTTTGAATGTTCTTGAACTTTTCGGAAAGCTCTAAGTGTCATCTAACCAACCTCTTTGGTTTCATCTCGATTGGGTTTCATGCTCAATAAATCTTCAAAACAAAAGTTGACTTTTTGTTGACTTTGAAAAGGACACATAATGTTTTGATCCATACCTTCCAAATGAAGCATTTTTGAACATTCTTGTGAGACATGAAGTTGTATAGAATTGAATTTCCTTCAAAATGAGAGGTGGTGGAGAAATTTATGAGAAAGTATGAAGAAGTTATGCTCGATCAAAGTTCGTTGACTTTTCACTTTGAAAACCCTAATTTGGAAAGTTTGACTTTTGAGCAAATCTTGAGTTTTCTTGATGAATCATGATCAACCCTTGATCAAATGATGAATGTAACTTCAAAATGAGGATGTTGACCAAAAATCATGAAGTTCAAGCGATTTTCAACCATCTGAGCAATTATGCGAGGAAACTTGACTTGTGAGGCTTGAAACTTGACATGGATAATCTTTGAAGCATATGAGGAGGCATGATGACAATTGGAGATGTTAGAAGTCCATCGGATCATGGATTGCCAAACCCTAGTTTGGGTTGATTGCCTAGGAGAGGTTTGTCCGATCGACCCTTGGGAATCCTTGAGTGTAGATGTATGAAATATCTTGAAAAGTAGGAGGGCAAATTTTGGGGTATAGCCAGTTGCCTATTCAATCTTCTTGTCTTTGGAAGGGTTAGATTGGCATGGTCACCTTTCGTGACTGGAGGTAGAAGATGATTGAACACTCAGAAATACACTGATTTGCACTCATGTGGTGCGATCTTGAGATAGGCTTCTGAGATGCCATTTGGAAGTTGGAACTTCGTTGGGGAATGAGTCAATGCGCTAAACTCAAGAATGTCGTGCGAGTAGGAAGTCGTCGGAGATGGGCTTAGGATGCCATCTGGAATGATCATGATCTGAGGGAGTGAGCAGCGCCAGGCTCTGTAGATGAAAAGAGACACGAGAGATCGGCTTAAGATGCCATCCGGGAAGAGGCATACGTTAGACTTTGTGCTTGTCTTTGAATGAAGTTATTGGTTTTATTGGTTTTAACCAAATATACGACGATACGAAAGTGGAGAAATGTCGATAAATAATCGGAGATGGGCTTAAGATGCCATCAAAGAAAAAGTCGTATCTGAACTACTGTAATTCTTATTGATAAGAAATCGAGAATACATCTTCGTCTTTGATTACTACGAGGATAATAATTGGCAAAATTTGGATAGCTTCCTGTTGTGCTTTGGGTATTGATCCAATACCTATTATCGGAGGATAACTTGTCGTTCGGATAGTTTTCTATGCGGCGGGTATTAATCCACGGATACATTGTCGGAGGACAACTAGGCGATCATTGAGATAGTTTTCCGTCGGCTTGGTATTAATCCTAGATCATTGTCGGAGGACAACTAAAGTGATCGTTCGAGATAGTTTTCCTCAACTTGGGCATTAATCCACGGACACATATGTTTTAAAAGTGATTTTCACATTTTGGGAAAAACAAAAAATTTTATAGAATATTGTTAGTCTTATGCAAAGTATGATGCATGGCGATGTGTATGAATGACATATGCATAAATTATGACTTTTATGAATAATGTATGAATGATAGATGTTGTGGTATTTCAAAACATATCCATCTTGAAGAAGATATGGATGCTCTCTTGGAATTTAAGCTTCTTCTTGGGGATGAAACGGATTGGAAACCCTTGAAGAAAAGATAACCTTGATTCCTCCGATGTACTATCGACAGTCTTGAGCCTAGATATCGTTGAGGATGGTGGAGATCGAGAGATCTTGTTGCTATGGATCTTGTGTATAGACCTACTTGAGGAAAAATGTTAGGAGGCGCTTTACTGGGGATCTTGCGCGTAGATCCTGCTGGAAACATTGTGATTCTTTGGGGAGACCGGGTTAGAAGGATCTGGAGCCCGCTGAAACCTCTGGATGGGGGAATAAGAGTGTAGGTTTCCTCCGATGCATTATCTGACCAAGTTTCAAGTCTGGATACTACTCTGCTGCCGAGAGGCGGCGATCGTTGAGAGATATTCTGCTAGGGATAAATACCTCAGCTGGGGATGAAACGTCATGCTTGATGAATTTTATAATCGGGTTAAGTTGAGTGGAATCACTGCTCGGGGACTAACGTATACTCCGCTGGGGGAAGGTTTGTTGTGAGCAGCACCTCTGTGGGGATCATGCTCTGCGGGGAAAATGTTTTGGTGACTTCCTTGGTCATCTCAATTCACAGGACTATAGTAATTACTTTTGTATGTTCACTTTTAGCATGCTTGTGAATAGATTTTTATTGTCGGATGCATATAATCATTCAAACAAGCGTTGGACTTTATGCAAACAACAATAGTAAAAATTGTAAAGAAAGAAACTTATTTATTTGAAAGGGCGTATGGCCAAGTAATTTGTATACAAGAAAGTAAAAGCTATGCGAAACAATCTATAAAGTTTCAACTATACTAGTACTCATATATTTCAACTATCTCATCTCCTTGCATCGTTAGAAAGTGAGTGAATCGATTTTTCCATTTGAATCTTGAATCTTGATAGTAATACAGAATGTGATCCGAGCAAGACATAACCGTACGCAATTCTAACTTTTGCCTAGACCGCCCGGTTTTCGATCAAGGATACCCTTTTTCCCAAAGCCTTTTAGTTTTCGACTTGCCGTACCATACAATTTTGACCTAATATACCACCTTACATTTGCATCATTGCATCAACTTGATTCGAGCAGGATAATCGGGTGTAGCTTTCACAAGTCAAAATTAGGGTTTCATCAAATTTTCATCGATGAGAAAGCAATTAGTGTTTGAGTTTTACTCACCTCATTTGATCTATCTTGATCAATCATCAACCTCGATCTTCGGATATCCAACTTTTCTCATTGATATCAAGGATCGACCAATTAGGGTTTTGGTGAGGATGAGTAATCTCGATTTTCGATCAATGGATGACTTTTGGTTGAGATTGATCTTCATATCTTAGATACAACATGTTGACCTAATTTACGGATTCAAAACATCAAAAAGTTCACGAGATTCAATGAATTTAAAACATCGATGAAATTTCATCTGCATAGAAAAGTCAAACTTTGACTTTTGGTCAACTTTTTTCAAAACAAAACTTTTTCAATCATCAAAATACTTCAAATGATCCATCATGACCATAAAAAATCAAGAAATTTGGAAAAGTCAACAAAAAGTCAAATTTCTAACACTTAGAAAATTTTCAAGTGTTAAAATTTTGTACTTTTCAAACTTCATGGCATTTTCACATAGTTCCTTTTGTTTTGCAATTCTTGCTTTATTACATTTTGCAAAATAACGCTTTTATTGTGAAAATCACTTTTGAAACTAAAAAGTTTTAAATGAATTTTACATCAAATTTTTGAAATAAAAGCGAAATTTTCCTTTGAACTACGAACACGGAAAAGAACTTGCGAGTTTTCTCCATAAGTGTTTCGATCTACGAAAGATAGAACCAACTTTCACAATCTTCTTTTCCTCAATGAGAGGTTATCAAAGGGCGGTATTCTTATCGAAAAGAATTCGGCAAAGTTTGCCAATGAAATGCCTTTCTCCGAAAGTCTAAAGCATCTGACTCGGATCCTTCATCGATGCGTCTACGCCATCGATCGATTTTCTTTGAGTATTTATTCGAGCTGTGTGGTCCTTTTCCCAAATACCTCTTTATTGTCTTGTCAAGTATTGTCGACATACATATAACATTCATGACATTCATACATAATAAGCATCATTCATGCATTTTTGCATTCCTCAAAATGTTTGCTTCCATATCAACATCTTAAATCACACTTACTCGTATGAAATACGATTATATCATTGATTATCCCCAAGCGAGAAATACATCTTTTCTCTACCATATCCCCAGTGAGATCATTCCTCATTAGGAACAAAGTCTTGATTGACCTTTTCTTTCAATTCATTCACGATAGAACCACATCTCTAATCAACAAAACAATAAGCAATAGCCTCGTCATCCGAGCCGGCATTTCCTTTTCATCTTTAAACTTGTCATAAAAATTGTTCTCCTCAACAAATTCAAATCATGCGATTCAAAAATTTTCCACAGTTGTCTTTCTGTCTAAAAGAAAACACATGTCTTTCGATCAAAATGCGCATCTTCTCGAAGAGAGATCCGGCAAGATTATAGCTTTGAAAATAGAAACTCATTTGAGATCATTTTTCTCCTTTGTTATTCACAGGTGAATACTCGATAATATATCTCGGTTACCTTGTTATAGTTATCACTTCAACGATAATTGGTAATATCTTGAGACTCATTACCATAAAGCTGTCACCGGTGATAATTGGTAATATCATCTTCACTTACCTTAAACATTGTCCGCAAAGGTGGCGGCTAATCTCTTTGTTTCCCAAGCGAAACGGATATTCACATGTTTTGTGAATCTCTTTCCCCAATGAGACCTTTGCATGTTGCCCAAAGATTCTCTTTTCTTAGATAGATTGAGTGATCCTCGAAATTTTTCCCCACCATGTCATTTCTTTGATATTATCGGGTGAAACCTTTTCTGATCATTTTGCATCATCGCATTTTGGTATCTTAGGTCCAAAATTTGCATACGATATTTAAGTCTCTTTAAACCTATCAAAATGAAGATATTCATCTTCATATCTAAGGTTAAAGAAACTTAAATAGAGAGGCATCTGTCATACCGATTTTTGACCTAATATACCACCTTACATTTGCATCGTTGCATCACTAGCGATTCGAGCGGGATTAATCGAGTGTAGCTTTCACAAGTCAAAATTAGGGTTTCATCAAATTTTCGTCGATTCAAGAGGCAAGCAATTAGGGTTTGAGTTTTACTCACCTCATTTGATCTATCTTGATCAAATCATCAACCTCGATCTTCGGATATCCAACTTTTCTCATTGATACATCGGATCGACCAATTAGGGTTTTGGTGGGGATGAGTAATCTCGATTTTCGATCAATGGATGACTTTTGGTTGGATATTGATCTTCATATCTTAGATACAACATGTTGACCTAATTTACGGATTCAAAACATCACGAGAAGTTCACGAGATTCATCGATCGATTTAAAACATCGATGAAATTTCATACACTGCGAAAAGTCAAACTTTGACTTTTGGTCAACTTTTCAAAACAAAATTTTCAATCATCAAAATACTTCAAATGATCCATCATGACCATAAAAAATCAAGAAATTTGGAAAAGTCGAAACTCAAAATTTCTAACTTAGAAAATTTTCAAGTGTTAAAATTTTGTACTTTTCGAACTTCATGGCATTTTCACATAGTTCTTTTTGTTTGCAATTCTTGCTTTATTACATTTTGCAAAATAACGCTTTTTATTGTGAAAATCACTTTTTGAAACTAAAAGGTTTTAATGAATTTTACATCAAATTTTGAAATAAAAGCAAAATTTTCCTTTGAACTACGAACACGAAAGAACTTGACGATTTTCTCCATAAGTGTTTGATCTCGAAAGATAGAACCAGCACTACGGAAGTCTTCTTTTCCTCGGTGAGGTTATCAAAGACGGTATTCTTATCAAAAAATTCACAAAGTTGCCAATGAAATGCCTTTCTCGAAAGAAATCTAAAGCGTACCTTCGGATCCTTCATCGATGCGTCTCGCATCGATGCGATTTTCTTTGAGTATTTGTTCGAAGCTGGCGTGGTCCTTTTCCCAAATACCTCTTTATTGTCTTGTCAAGTATTGTCAACATACATGACATTCATTCTTACATAATAAGCATCATTCATGCATTTTTGCATTCCTCGAAATGTTTGCTTCCATATCAACATCTTAAATCACACTTACTCGTATAAATACGATTATATCGGTAGATTATCCCCAAGAGAGAAATACATCTTTTCTCTACCATATCCCCAATGAGATCATTCCTCATTAGGAACAAAGTCTTGATTGACCTTTTCTTTCAATTCATTCTGGATAGAACCATCTCTAATCAACAAAACAATAAGCAATAGCCTCGTCATCGAGGCGCTTATTTCCTTTTCATCTTTAAACTTGTCATAAAAATTGTTCTCCTCGACAAATTCAAATCATGGCGGTTCAAAATTTATCCTGATTGTCTTTACATCTAAAGAAAACACATCTTTTCGATCAAAATGCCGCATCTTCTCGAGAGAGATCCGGCAAGATTATAGCTTTGAAAATAGAAACTCATTTGAGATCTATTTTTTCTCCTTTTATTATTCACAATGAATACTCGATAATATATCTCGGTTACCTTGTTATAGTTATCACTTCGCGATAATTGGTAATATCTTGAGACTCATTACCATAGGCGATAATTGGTAATATCATCTTCACACCTTAAACATTGTCACAAGGGCGTGAGCTAATCTCTTTGTTTCCCAAGCGAAGCAGATATTCACATGTTTTGTGAATCTCTTTTTCCCAATGAGACCTTTGCATGTTGCCCAGCGAGTTCTTTTCTTAGATAGATTGAGTGATCCTCAAATTTTTCCCCACCATGTCATTTCTTTGATATTATACGGGTGAAACCTTTTCGGTCATTTGCATCATCCGCATTTTTGGTATCTTAGGTCCAAAATTTGCGTATTACGATATTAAGTCTCTTTAAACCTATCAAAATGAAGATATTCATCTTCATATCTCAGGTTAAAGAAACTTAAATAGGGCATCTGTCATACGATTTTTGACCTAATATACCACCTTACATTTGCATCATTGCATCACTAACGATTGAGCAGGATTAATCGGTGTAGCTTTCACAAGTCAAAATTAGGGTTTCATCAAATTTTAAATGCGATTCGAGGCAAGCAATTAGGGTTTGAGTTTACTACTCTCATTTGATCTATCTTGATCAGATCATCAACCTCGATCTTCGGATATCCACTTTTCTCATTGATCTATCAAGGATCGACCAATTAGGGTTTGGTCGGGATGAGTAATCGATTTTACGATCAATGGATGACTTTTATATTGATCTTCATCGATAGTTGACCTAATTTACGGATTCAAAACATCACGAGTTCACGAGATTCATCGGTCATTTAAAACATCGATGAAATTTCATCGCACGAAAAAAGTCAAACTTTGACTTTTGGTCAACTTTTCAAAACAAAACTTTTCAATCATCAAAATACTTCAAATGATCCATCATGACCATAAAAATCAAGAAATTTGGAAAGTCATGAGAACTCAAAATTTCTAACACTTAGAAATTTTCAAGTGTTAAAATTTTGTACTTTTCAAACTTCATGGCATTTTTCACATAGTTCTTTTTGTTTGCAATTCTTGCTTTATTACATTTTGCAAAATAACGCTTTTATTGTGAAAATCACTTTTGAAACTAAAAGGTTTTAAATGATTTTTACATCAAATTTTTGAAATAAAGCAAAATTTTCCTTTGAACTCGAACAGAGGAAAGAACTGACGATTTTCTCCATAAGTGTTTGATCTCGAAGATAGACCCTGCTCACGAATCTTCTTTTCCTCGTGAGGTTATCAAAGGACGGTATTCTTATCAAAAGAATTCGATAAAGTTGCCAATGAAATGCCTTTCTCCGAAAGTCTAAAGCATGCAACTCGGATCCTTCATCGATAACGTCGCCATCGATGCGATTTTCTTTGAGTATTGTTTCGGTGGCGTGGTCCTTTTCCCAAATACCTCTTTATTGTCTTGTCAAGTATTGTCGATACATATAACATTCATGACATTCATACATAATAAGCATCATTCATGCATTTTTGCATTCCTCAAAATGTTTGCTTCCATATCAACATCTTAAATCACTTACTCGTATGAAATACGATTATATCCGTGATTATCCCCGGAGAAATACATCTTTTCTCTACCATATCCCATTGAGATCATTCCTCATTAGGAACAAAGTCTTGATTGACCTTTTCTTTCCAATTCATTCACGGATAGAACCACATCTCTCAACAAAACAATAAGCAATAGCCTGCGTCATCAGGGAGCCGCTTATTTCCTTTTCATCTTTAAACTTGTCATAAAAATTGTTCTCCTCAACAAATTCAAATCATGGCGGTTCAAAATTTTCCAGATTGTCTTTACATCTAAAGAAAACACATGTCTTTCGATCAAAATGCGCATCTTCTCGAGAGATCCCGGCAAGATTATAGCTTTGAAAATAAACTCATTTGAGATCTGTTTTTTCTCCTTTTATTATTCACAAGAATTTGAATACTCGATAATATATCTCGGTTACCTTGTTATAGTTATCACTTCAACGATAATTGGTAATATCTTGAGACTCATTACCATAAAGCTGTCACGGTGATAATTGGTAATATCATCTTCACTTACCTTAAACATTGTCACAAGGCTGGCGAGCTAATCTCTTTGTTTCCCAATGAAACGGATATTCACATGTTTTGTGAATCTCTTTTCCCAGTGAGACCTTTGCATGTTGCCCAGCGAGTTCTCTTTTCTTAGATAGATTGGTGATCCTCACAAATTTTCCCCACCATGTCATTTCTTTGATATTATCACGGGTGAAACCTTTTCTGATCATTTTGCATCATCCGCATTTTTGGTATCTTAGGTCCAAAATTTGCGTATACGATATTTAAGTCTCTTTAAACCTATCAAAATGAAGATATTCATCTTCATCTCTCGATTAAAGAAACTTAAATAGGGGCATCTATCATACCCATTTTTGACCTAATATACCACACATTTGCATCGTTGCATCTTGATTCGAGCGGGATTAATCGGTGTAGCTTTCACAAGTCAAAATTAGGGTTTCATCAAATTTTAAATGCGATTCAAGAGGCAAGCAATTAGGGTTTGAGTTTTACTCACCTCATTTGATCTATCTTGATCAAATCATCAACCTCGATCTTGGGATATCAACTTTTCTCATTGATCTATCAAGGATCGACCATTAGGGTTTTGGTGGGATGAGTAATCTCGATTTTCACGATCAATGGATGACTTTTGGTTGGATATTGATCTTCATATCTTAGATACAACATGTTGACCTAATTTACGGATTCAAAACATCACGAGTTCCGCGGGATTCATCGGTCAATTTAAAACATCGATGAAATTTCATACGCTGCGGAAAAGTCAAACTTTGACTTTTGGTCAACTTTCAAAACAAAACTTTTTCATCAAAATACTTGAAATGACTTGAAATGAATCCTCAAAATTTCTAACTTAAAAATTTTCAGTGTTAAAATTTTGTACTTTCCAAACTTCATGGCATTTTTCATAGTTCTTTTGTTTGCAATTCTTGCTTTATTCATTTTGCAAAATAACGCTTTTATTGTGAAAATCACTTTTGAAACTAAAAGGTTTAAATGAATTTTTACATCAAATTTTTGAAATAAAGCAAAATTTTCCTTTGAACTCGAACACGGAAAGAACTTGCGGTTTTCTCCATAAGTGTTTCGATCTACGAAAGATAGAACCAACGCTACGAAAATCTTCTTTTCCTCGGAGGAGGTTATCAAAGGGCGGTATTATTTATCAAAAAGAATTCCCGCAAAGTTGCCAATGAAATGCCTTTCTCGAAAGCTAAAGCATCAACTCGGATCCTCATCGATGCGTCTACGCCGCCATCTGCAGTTTTCTTTGAGTATTTATTCGACTGTGCGTGGTCCTTTTCCCAAATACCTCTTTATTGTCTTGTCAAGTATTGTCGACATACATATAACATTCATGACATTCATACATAATAAGCATCATTCATGCATTTTTGCATTCCTCGAAATGTTTGCTTCCATATCAACATGTCTTAAATCACACTTACTCGTATGAAATGCGATTATATCGATTATCCCCGGAGAAATACATCTTTTCTCTACCATATCCCCAGTGAGATCATTCCTCATTAGGAACAAAGTCTTGATTGACCTTTTCTTTCCAATTCATTCTGGATAGAACCACATCTCTAATCAACAAAACAATAAGCAATAGCCTCGTCATCCGAGCGCTTATTTCCTTTTCATCTTTAAACTTGTCATAAAAAATTGTTCTCTCAACAAATTCAAATCATGACGGTTCAAAAATTGTCCACGGTTGTCTTTCATCTAAAAGAAAACACATGTCTTTCAGATCAAAATGCGCGTCTTCTCGAGAGATCCGGCAAGATTATAGCTTTGAAAATAGAAACTCATTTGAGATCTATTTTTCTCCACTTTATTATTCACAAGGTTTGAATACTCGATAATATATCTCGGTTTACCTTGTTATAGTTATCACTTCGATAATTGGTAATATCTTGAGACTCATTACCATAAAGCTGTCACCGGTGATAATTGGTAATATCATCTTCACTTACCTTAAACATTGTCACAAAGGGCGTGAAGCTAATCTCTTTGTTTCCCAATGAAGCAGGATATTCACATGTTTTGTGAATCTCTTTTCCCAATGAGACCTTTGCATGTTGCCCAAAAAGCAGGATTCTCTTTTCTTAGATAGATTGAGTGATCCTACAAATTTTCCCCACCATGTCATTTCTTTGATATTATCCGGTGAAACCTTTACGGTCATTTTGCATCATCCGCATTTTTGGTATCTTAGGTCCAAAATTTGCGTATTCGATATTTAAGTCTCTTTAAACCTATCAAAATGAAGATATTCATCTTCATATCTCGGTTAAAGAAACTTAAATAGGGGCATCTGTCATACCGATTTTTGACCTAATATACCACGCATTTGCATCATTGCATCACTACTGATTCGAGCAGGATTAATCGAGTGTAGCTTTCCAAGTCAAAATTAGGGTTTCATCAAATTTTAAATCGATTCGAGGCAATTAGGGTTTGAGTTTTACTCACCTCATTTGATCTATCTTGATCAAATCATCAACCTCGATCTTGGGATATCCAACTTTTCTCATTGATCTATCAAGGATCGACCAATTAGGGTTTGGTGAGGATGAGTAATCTCGATTTTCGATCAATGGATGACTTTTGGTTGGATATTGATCTTCATATCTTAGATACAACATGTTGACCTAATTTACGGATTCAAAACATCACGAGTTCACGGATTCATCGATCGATTTACGAAACATCGATGAAATTTCATACGCGAGAAAAGTCAAACTTTGACTTTTGGTCAACTTTTCAAAACAAAACTTTTCAATCATCAAAATACTTCAAATGATCCATCATGACCATAAAAATCAAGAAATTTGGAAAAGTCAGCGAAACTCAAAATTTCTAACACTTAGAAAATTTTCAAGTGTTAAAATTTTGTACTTTTCCAAACTTCATGGCATTTTCACATAGTTCTTTTTGTTTGCAATTCTTGCTTTATTCATTTTGCAAAATAACGCTTTTATTGTGAAAATCACTTTTGAAACTAAAAGGTTTTAAATGAATTTTACATCAAATTTTTGAAATAAAAAAAATTTTCCTTTGAACTCGAACACGAAAAAGAACTGATTTTCTCCATAAGTGTTTGATCTACGAAAGATAGAACCACGCTACGGAGTCTTCTTTTCCTCGTGAGAGGAGGTTATCAAAGGGCGGTATTCTTATCAAAAAGAATTCCCGACAAAGTTGCCAATGAAATGCCTTTCTCCGAAAGTCTAAGCATCTTGACTCGGATCCTTCATCGATGCGTCGCCATCGATCACGATTTTCTTTGAGTATTTGTTCGGTGTGGCGTGGTCCTTTTCCCAAATACCTCTTTATTGTCTTGTCAATGTATTGAGCATACATATAACATTCATGACATTCATACATAATAAGCATCATTCATGCATTTTTGCATTCCTCAAAATGTTTGCTTCCATATCGCATCTTAAATCACACTTACTCGTAGAAATGCGATTATATCGGTGATTATCCCAATGATACATCTTTCTACCATATCCCCGGTGAGATCATTCCTCATTAGGAACAAAGTCTTGATTGACCTTTTCTTTCCAATTCGTTCTGGATAGAACCACATCTCTAATCAACAAAACAATAAGCAATAGCCTCGTCAGAGCCGCTTATTTCCTTTTCATCTTTAAACTTGTCATAAAAATTGTTCTCCTCAACAAATTCAAATCATGGCGAGTTCAAAATTTTTCCGAGTTGTCTTTACGTCAAAAGAAAACTGTGTCTTTCGATCAAAATGCCGCGTCTTCTCAGAGAGAGATCCCGCAAGATTATAGCTTTGAAAATAGAAACTCATTTGAGATCTTTTTTCTCCTTTTATTATTCACAAAATTTGAATACTCGATAATATATCTCGGTTACCTTGTTATAGTTATCACTTCGATAATTGGTAATATCTTGAGACTCATTACCATAAAGCGTCACGGTGATAATTGGTAATATCATCTTCACTTACCTTAAACATTGTCACAAAGGGCGTGAAGCTAATCTCTTTGTTTCAATGACAGGATATTCACATGTTTTGTGAATCTCTTTTCCCAATGAGACCTTTGCATGTTGCCCAACGAGTTCTCTTTTCTTAGATAGATTGAGTGATCCTCACAAATTTTCCCCACCATGTCATTTCTTTGATATTATCGGGTGAAACCTTTTCTGATCATTTGCATCATCCGCATTTTGGTATCTTAGGTCAAAATTTGCGTATTGATATTTAAGTCTCTTTAAACCTATCAAAATGAAGATATTCATCTTCATATCTCGAGTTAAAGAAACTTAAATAGGGAACATCATCATACCCGATTTTGACCTAATATACTTACATTTGCATCATTGCATCACTATGATTCGAGCGGGATTAATCGGTGTAGCTTTCACAAGTCAAAATTAGGGTTTCATCAAATTTTCGTCTGATTGAGGAAGATTAGGGTTTGAGTTTTACTCATTTTGATCTATCTTGATCAAATCATCAACCTCGATCTTGGATATCCAACTTTTCTCATTGATCTATCAAGGATCGACCAATTAGGGTTTGGTGGGATGAGTAATCTCGATTTTCGATCAATGGATGACTTTTGGTTGGATATTGATCTTCATATCTTAGATACAACATGTTGACCTAATTTACGGATTCAAAACATCACGAAGTTCACGAGTTCATCGGTCGATTTACGGAAACATCGATGAAATTTCATCTGCGCAGAAAAGTCAAACTTTGACTTTTGGTCAACTTTTCAAAACAAAACTTTTCAATCATCAAAATACTTCAAATGATCCATCATGACCATAAAAATCAAGAAATTTGGAAAAGTCATGAGCTCAAAATTTCTAACACTTAGAAAATTTTCAAGTGTTAAAATTTTGTACTTTCAAACTTCATGGCATTTTTCACATAGTTCTTTTTGTTTGCAATTCTTGCTTTATTACATTTTGCAAAATAACGCTTTTTATTGTGAAAATCACTTTTGAAACTAAAAGGTTTTAAATGAATTTTACATCAAATTTTTGAAATAAAAGCAAAATTTTCCTTTGAACTACGAACACGGAAAGAACTTGTGATTTTCTCCATAAGTGTTTCGATCTACGAAAGATAGAACCACGCTACGGAAATCTTCTTTTCCTCGTGAGAGGTTATCAAAGGGCGGTATTCTTATCAAAAATTCCGGCAAAGTTGCCAATGAAATGCCTTTCTCCGAAAGTCTAAAGCATCTGACTCGGATCCTTCATCGATGCGTCTCGCCATCGATGCGATTTCTTTGAGTATTTGTTGACTGTGGCGTGGTCCTTTTCCCAAATACCTCTTTATTGTCTTGTCAAGTATTGTCGACATACATATAACATTCATGACATTCATACATAATAAGCATCATTCATGCATTTTTGCATTCCTCAAAATGTTTGCTTCCATATCAACATCTTAAATCACACTTACTCGTAAAATGCGATTATATCGATGATTATCCCCACGATACATCTTTTCTCTACCATATCCCATTTGAGATCATTCCTCATTAGGAACAAAGTCTTGATTGACCTTTTCTTTCCAATTCATTCTGGATAGAACCACATCTCTAATCAACAAAACAATAAGCAATAGCCTGCGTCATGGGCGCTTTCCTTTTCATCTTTAAACTTGTCATAAAAAATTGTTCTCCTCAACAAATTCAAATCATGGCCAGTTCAAAATTTTCCACGATTGTCTTTACATCTAAAAGAAAACTGTGTCTTTCGATCAAAATGCGCATCTTCTCGAGAGATCCGTGAGATTATAGCTTTGAAAATAGAAACTCATTTGAGATCATTTTTCTCACTTTACTGTATTCACAAAATTGAATACTCGATAATATATCTGATTTACCTTGTTATAGTTATCACTTCGCGATAATTGGTAATATCTTGAGACTCATTACCATAAGCTGTCACCGGTCGATAATTGGTAATATCATCTTCACTTACCTTAAACATTGTCAAAGTTGACGGAAGCTAATCTCTTTGTTTCCCAAGCGAAGCAGGATATTCACATGTTTTGTGAATCTCTTTTTCCCAATGAGACCTTTGCATGTTGCCCAAAAAGCGAGTTCTCTTTTCTTAGATAGATTGAGTGATCCTCACAAATTTTTCCCCACCATGTCATTTCTTTGATATTATACGGGTGAAACCTTTTACGGTCATTTTGCATCATCGCATTTTGGTATCTTAGGTCCAAAATTTGCGTACGATATTTAAGTCTCTTTAAACCTATCAAAATGAAGATATTCATCTTCATATCTCGAGGTTAAAGAAACTTAAATAAGGGCATCTGTCATACCCATTTTTGACCTAATATACCACCTTACATTTGCATCATTGCATCACTATGATTCGAGCAGGGATTAATCGAGTGTAGCTTTCACAAGTCAAAATTAGGGTTTCATCAAATTTTAAATCGGATTCAAGAGGCAAGCAATTAGGGTTTGAGTTTTACTCACCTCATTTGATCTATCTTGATCAAATCATCACTCCCGATCTTGGATATCAACTTTTCTCATTGATCTATCAAGGATCGACCAATTAGGGTTTTGGTCGAGGATGAGTAATCTCGATTTTACGATCAATGGATGACTTTTGGTTGGATATTGATCTTCATATCTTAGATACAACATGTTGACCTAATTTACGGATTCAAAACATCACGAAGTTCACGATTCATCGGTCGATTTACGAAACATCGATGAAATTTCATACGCACGAAAAGTCAAACTTTGACTTTTGGTCAACTTTCAAAACAAAACTTTTCAATCATCAAAATACTTCAAATGATCCATCATGACCATAAAAATCAAGAATTTGGAAAAGTCATGAGACTCAAAATTTCTAACACTTAGAAAATTTTCAAGTGTTAAAATTTTGTACTTTTAAACTTCATGGCATTTTTCACATAGTTCTTTTTGTTTGCAATTCTTGCTTTATTACATTTTGCAAAATAACGCTTTTATTGTGAAAATCACTTTTGAAACTAAAAGGTTTTAAATGAATTTTACATCAAATTTTTGAAATAAAAGCAAAATTTTCCTTTGAACTACGAACACGAAAGAACTTCAGCGTTTTCTCCATAAGTGTTTCGATCTCTACGAAAGATAGAACCAACACTCACGAATCTTCTTTTCCTCGTGGAGGTTATCAAAGGGCGGTATTCTTATCAAAAAGAATTCCCGACAAAGTTGCCAATGAAATGCCTTTCTCAGAAAGTCTAAAGCATACAACTCGGATCCTTCATCGATGCGTCGCCATCGATGCGATTTCTTTGAGTATTTGTTCGACGTGGCGTGGTCCTTTTCCCAAATACCTCTTTATTGTCTTGTCAAGTATTGTCGACGCATACATATAACATTCATGACATTCATACATAATAAGCATCATTCATGCATTTTTGCATTCCTCGAAATGTTTGCTTCCATATCAACATCTTAAATCACACTTTTCATGTAAAATGCGATTATATCGGTGATTATCTGATACATCTTTTCTCTATATCCCCAGTGAGATCATTCCTCATTAGGAACAAAGTCTTGATTGACCTTTTCTTTCCAATTCATTCTGGATAGAACCACATCTCTAATCAACAAAACAATAAGCAATAGCCTCGTCATCCGAGCCGCTTATTTCCTTTTCATCTTTAAACTTGTCATAAAAATTGTTCTCTCAACAAATTCAAATCATGCGGTTCAAAATTTTCCACGATTGTCTTTACATCTAAAGAAAACACATGTCTTCGATCAAAATGCGCATCTTCGAGAGAGATCCGGCAAGATTATAGCTTTGAAAATAGAAACTCATTTGAGATCTGTTTTTCTCACTTTATTCACAAGGTGAATACTCGATAATATATCTCGATTTACCTTGTTATAGTTATCACTTCAGCGATAATTGGTAATATCTTGAGACTCATTACCATAAACTCACGGTGATAATTGGTAATATCATCTTCACTTACCTTAAACATTGTCACAAGGTCGTGAAGCTAATCTCTTTGTTTCCCAAGCGAAGCAGGATATTCACATGTTTTGTGAATCTCTTTTCCCAATGAGACCTTTGCATGTTGCCCAAAAGAGTTCTCTTTTCTTAGATAGATTGAGTGATCCTCACAAATTTTTCCCCACCATGTCATTTCTTTGATATTATCAGGTGAAACCTTTTCAGATCATTTTGCATCATCGCATTTTGGTATCTTAGGTCCAAAATTTGCGTATTGATATTTAAGTCTCTTTAAACCTATCAAAATGAAGATATTCATCTTCATATCTAAGGTTAAAGAAACTTAAATAGGGGCATCTGTCATACCCGATTTTGACCTAATATACCACCTTACATTTGCATCATTGCATCACTTTAACGATTCGATTAAGTGTAGCTTTCACAGTCAAAATTAGGGTTTCATCAAATTTTAAATCGATTCAAGAGGCAAGCAATTAGGGTTTGAGTTTTACTCACCTCATTTGATCTATCTTGATCAAATCATCAACCTCGATCTTGGATATCCAACTTTTCTCATTGATATCAAGGATCGACCAATTAGGGTTTTGGTGGAGATGAGTAATCTCGATTTTCGATCAATGGATGACTTTTTGGTTGGATATTGATCTTCATATCTTAGATACAACATGTTGACCTAATTTACGGATTCAAAACATCACGGAAGTTCACGAGATTCATCGATCAATTACGAAACATCGATGAAATTTCATACGCACGAAAAGTCAAACTTTGACTTTTGGTCAACTTTTCAAAACAAAATTTTCAATCATCAAAATACTTCAAATGATCCATCATGACCATAAAAATCAAAATTTTGGAAAAGTCAGCGACTCAAAATTTCTAACACTTAGAAAATTTTCAAGTGTTAAAATTTTGTACTTTTCCAAACTTCATGGCATTTTCACATAGTTCTTTTTGTTTGCAATTCTTGCTTTATTACATTTTGCAAAATAACGCTTTTATTGTGAAAATCACTTTTGAAACTAAAAGGTTTTAAATGAATTTTACATCAAATTTTTGAAATAAAAGCAAAATTTTCCTTTGAACTACGAACACGAGAAAGAACTTGTGATTTCTCCATAAGTGTTTGATCTACGAAGATAGAACCACTTACTCGAATCTTCTTTTCCTCGGAGAGGTTATCAAGGGACGGTATTCTTATCAAAAAGAATTCCCAAAGTTGCCAATGAAATGCCTTTTCCGAAAGTCTAAAGCATCTGACTCGGATCCTTCATCGATGCGTCTACGCCATCGATCAGATTTTCTTGAGTATTTGTTATTGTGGCGTGGTCCTTTTCCAAATACCTCTTTATTGTCTTGTCAAGTATTGTCGGCATACATATAACATTCATGACATTCATACATAATAAGCATCATTCATGCATTTTGCATTCCTCAAAATGTATCAGCATCTTAAATCACACTTACTCATCGTATAAATGCGATTATATCAATGATTATCCCCGAGAGAAATACATCTTTTCTCTACCATATCCCCGGTGAGATCATTCCTCATTAGGAACAAAGTCTTGATTGACCTTTTCTCCAATTCATTCTGGATAGAACCACATCTCTAATCAACAAAACAATAAGCAATAGCCTCGTCATCCGAAGCTTATTTCCTTTTCATCTTTAAACTTGTCATAAAAATTGTTCTCCTCAACAAATTCAAATCATGGCGTTCAAAATTGTCCTGATTGTCTTTACATCTAAAAAACACATGTCTTTCGATCAAAATGCGCATCTTCTCGAGAGAGATCCCGGCAAGATTATAGCTTTGAAAATAGAAACTCATTTGAGATCTATTTTTCTCCTTTATTATTCACAAATTTGAATACTCGATAATATATCGGTTTACCTTGTTATAGTTATCACTTCGATAATTGGTAATATCTTGAGACTCATTACCATAAAAGCTGTCACGGTGATAATTGGTAATATCATCTTCACTTACCTTAAACATTGTCACAAATTTGACGGAAGCTAATCTCTTTGTTTCCCAAAGACGGATATTCACATGTTTTGTGAATCTCTTTTCCCAAGACACCTGCATGTTGCCCAAAAGCAGGATTCTCTTTTCTTAGATAGATTGAGTGATCCTCACAAATTTTTCCCACCATGTCATTTCTTTGATATTATCGGGTGAAACCTTTTCTGATCATTTGCATCATCCGCATTTTTGGTATCTTAGGTCCAAATTTGCGTGATATTTAAGTCTCTTTAAACCTATCAAAATGAAGATATTCATCTTCATATCTCGGTTAAAGAAACTTAAATAGGGCATCTGTCATACCCATTTTGACCTAATATACCACACATTTGCATCATTGCATCACTTGATTCGAGCAGGATTAATCGGTGTAGCTTTCACAAGTCAAAATTAGGGTTTCATCAAATTTTAAATGCGATTCAAGGGAAGCAATTAGGGTTTGAGTTTTACTCACCTCATTTGATCTATCTTGATCAAATCATCAACCTCGATCTTGGATATCCACTTTTCTCATTGATCTATCAAGGATCGACCAATTAGGGTTTTGGTCGAGATGAGTAATCTCGATTTTCGATCAATGGATGACTTTTGGTTGGATATTGATCTTCATATCTTAGATACAACATGTTGACCTAATTTACGGATTCAAAACATCACGAGTTCACGAGGATTCATCGATCGATTTCGAAACATCGATGAAATTTCATGCAAACTTTTGACTTTTGGTCAACTTTTTCAAAACAAAACTTTTCAATCATCAAAATACTTCAAATGATCCATCATGACCATAAAAATCAAAATTTGGAAAAGTCAGCGAAACTCAAAATTTCTAACACTTAGAAAATTTTCAAGTGTTAAAATTTTGTACTTTTCAAACTTCATGGCATTTTTCACATAGTTCTTTTGTTTGCAATTCTTGCTTTATTACATTTTGCAAAATAACGCTTTTTATTGTGAAAATCACTTTTGAAACTAAAAGGTTTTAAATGAATTTTACATCAAATTTTTGAAATAAAGCAAAATTTTCCTTTGAACTACGAACACGGAAAGAACTTGGTTTTCTCCATAAGTGTTTCGATCTACGAAAGATAGAACCCACTCACAGTCTTCTTTTCCTCGGAGAGAGGTTATCAAAGGGCGGTATTCTTATCAAAAAGAATTCCCGACAAAGTTGCCAATGAAATGCCTTTCTCGAAAGTCTAAAGCATCTGACTCGGATCCTTCATCGATAACGTCGCCATCGACGATTTCTTTGATATTTGTTGACGTGGCGTGGTCCTTTTCCCAAATACCTCTTTATTGTCTTGTCAAGTATTGTCATACATATAACATTCATGACATTCATACATAATAAGCATCATTCATGCATTTTTGCATTCCTCGAAATGTTTGCTTCCATATCAACATCTTAAATCCACTTACTCGTATAAATACGATTATATCGATGATTATCCCAGCGATACATCTTCTCTACCATATCCCCAGTTGAGATCATTCCTCATTAGGAACAAAGTCTTGATTGACCTTTTCTTTCCAATTCATTCTGGATAGAACCACATCTCTAATCAACAAAACAATAAGCAATAGCCTCGTCATCAAGAGCCGCATTTCCTTTTCATCTTTAAACTTGTCATAAAAATTGTTCTCCTCGACAAATTCAAATCATGACGGTTCAAAAATTTTCCACGATTGTCTTTACATCTAAAGAAAACTGTCTTTCGATCAAAATGCGCATCTTCTCAAGAGAGAGATCCCGGCAAGATTATAGCTTTGAAAATAGAAACTCATTTGAGATCATTTTTCTCACGCTGTTATTCACGAAGTGAATACTCGATAATATATCTCGGTTACCTTGTTATAGTTATCACTTCATGATAATTGGTAATATCTTGAGACTCATTACCATAAAGCTGTCACCGGTGATAATTGGTAATATCATCTTCACTTACCTTAAACATTGTCACAAGGGCGACGAGCTAATCTCTTTGTTTCCCAAGCGAAGCAGAGATATTCACATGTTTTGTGAATCTCTTTTCCCAATGAGACCTTTGCATGTTGCCCAAACGGATTCTCTTTTCTTAGATAGATTGAGTGATCCTCACAAATTTTTCCCCACCATGTCATTTGATATTATACGGGTGAAACCTTTTACTGGTCATTTTGCATCATCCATTTTGGTATCTTAGGTCCAAAATTTGCGTGATACGATATTTAAGTCTCTTTAAACCTATCAAAATGAAGATATTCATCTTCATCTCTCGAGTTAAAGAAACTTAAATAGAGACATCTGTCATACCCCAATTTTTGACCTAATATACCACCTTACATTTGCATCATTGCATCTTGATTCGGAAACGAGGATTAATCGAGTGTAGCTTTCCGCGAGTCAAAATTAGGGTTTCATCAAATTTTAAATGCGATTAGAAGTGGCAATTAGGGTTTGAGTTTTACTCACCTCGATCTATCTTGATCAAATCATCAACCTCGATCTTGGATATCAACTTAGGGTTTAATTGATGATAACGTTTCAAATTTAAACTTTTTCGATCATCCATAAGCAAATGATCCATCATGACCATAAAAGTCAGGGATTTGGAAGAGTCAGCGAAGACTCAAGATTTCTAAACAAAACTTTTTTCAAGTGTTAAAATTTTGTACTTTTTCCAGACTTCATGGCATTTTTTTTCACATGGTTCTTTTTTGTTTGCAATTCTTGCTTTATTACATTTTGCAAAATAAGCGGCTTTTTGTGAAAATCACTTTTGAAACTAAAAGGTTTTAAATGAATTTTTACATCAAATTTTTGAAATAAAGCAAAATTTTCCTTTGAACTCGAACGGAAAAGAACTTGACGGTTTTCTCCATAAGTGTTTCGATCTACGAAGATAGAACCACACGCTACGGAAATCTTCTTTTCCTCGTGAGAGGTTATCAAAGACGGTATTCTTATCAAAAAGAATTCCACAAAGTTGCCAATGAAATGCCTTTCTCGAAAGTCTAAAGCATACAACTCGGATCCTTCATCGATGCGTCTCGCCATCACGATTTCTTTGAGTATTTGTTCGAAGTGGCGTGGTCCTTTTCCCAAATACCTCTTTATTGTCTTGTCAAGTATTGTCCGTACATATAACATTCATGACATTCATACATAATAAGCATCATTCATGCATTTTGCATTCCTCAAATGTTTGCTTCCATATCAACATCTTAAATCACACTTACTCATTAAATCGATTATATCGATGATTATCCCAGGAGAAATACATCTTTTCTACCATATCCCGGTGAGATCATTCCTCATTAGGAACAAAGTCTTGATTGACCTTTTCTTTCCAATTCATTCTGGATAGAACCACATCTCTAATCAACAAAACAATAAGCAATAGCCGCATCAGACGCATTTCCTTTTCATCTTTAAACTTGTCATAAAAATTGTTCTCCTCGACAAATTCAAATCATGGCGGTTCAAAAATTTTTCACGATTGTCTTTCGTCTAAAGAAAACACATGTCTTCGATCAAAATGCGCATCTTCTCGAGAGATCCGGCAAGATTATAGCTTTGAAAATAGAAACTCATTTGAGATCTGTTTTCTCACTTTTGTTATTCACAAGGTGAATACTCGATAATATATCTCGGTTTACCTTGTTATAGTTATCACTTCACGAGATTGGTAATATCTTGAGACTCATTACCATAAACATCACCGGTGATAATTGGTAATATCATCTTCACTTACCTTAAACATTGTCACAAGGGTGAGAAGCTAATCTCTTTGTTTCCCAATGAAGCAGGATATTCACATGTTTTGTGAATCTCTTTTCCAATGAGACCTTTGCATGTTGCCCAAAAGCAGGATTCTCTTTTCTTAGATAGATTGAGTGATCCTCACAAATTTTCCCCACCATGTCATTTCTTTGATATTATCTGGGTGAAACCTTTTCTGATCATTTGCATCATCCGCATTTTTGGTATCTTAGGTCCAAATTTGCGTATACGATATTTAAGTCTCTTTAAACCTATCAAAATGAAGATATTCATCTTCATCTCGAGTTAAAGAAACTTAAATAGGGGCATCTGTCATACCCGATTTTTGACCTAATATACCACCATTTGCATCATTGCATCACTATGATTCGAGCAGGATTAATCGGTGTAGCTTTCACAAGTCAAAATTAGGGTTTCATCAAATTTTAAATCGATTCAGAGGCACAATTAGGGTTTGAGTTTTACTCACCTCATTTGATCTATCTTGATCAAATCATCAACCTCGATCTCTGGATATCCAACTTTTCTCATTGATCTATCAAGGATCGACCAATTAGGGTTTTGGTGGGGATGAGTAATCTCGATTTTCGATCAATGGATGACTTTTTGGTTGGATATTGATCTTCATATCTTAGATACAACATGTTGACCTAATTTACGGATTCAAAACATCACGAGTTCAACGGGATTCATCGGTCAATTTAGAAACATCATTGAAATTTCATCACTTACGGAAAAGTCAAACTTTGACTTTTGGTCAACTTTTCAAAACAAAACTTTTCAATCATCAAAATACTTCAAATGATCATGACCATAAAAATCAAGAAATTTGGAAAGTCAGCGAAACTCAAAATTTCTAACACTTAGAAAATTTTCAAGTGTTAAAATTTTGTACTTTCAAACTTCATGGCATTTTTCATAGTTCTTTTTGTTTGCAATTCTTGCTTTACATTTTGCAAAATAACGCTTTTTATTGTGAAAATCACTTTTTGAAACTAAAAGGTTTTAAATGAATTTTACATCAAATTTTTGAAATAAAAGCAAAATTTTCCTTTGAACTACGAACACGAAAGAACTTGACGATTTTTCTCCATAAGTGTTTGATCTACGAAAGATAGAACCAACGCTACGAGTCTTCTTTTCCTCAGTGAGAGGTTATCAAAGGGCGGTATTCTTATCAAAAGAATTCCCGCAAAGTTGCCAATGAAATGCCTTTCTCAGAAAGTCGCATGCAACTCGGATCCTTCATCGATGCGTCTCGCCATCGATGCGATTTTCTTGATATTGTTGACGTGGCGTGGTCCTTTTCCCAAATACCTCTTTATTGTCTTGTCAAGTATTGTCGGCATACATATAACATTCATGACATTCATACATAATAAGCATCATTCATGCATTTTTGCATTCCTCGAAATGTTTGCTTCCATATCAACATCTTAAATCACACTTACTCATGTAAATGCGATTATATCGGTGATTATCCCCAAGCGAGAAATACATCTTTTCTACCATATCCGGTGAGATCATTCCTCATTAGGAACAAAGTCTTGATTGACCTTTTCTTTCCAATTCATTCTGGATAGAACCACTCTCTAATCAACAAAACAATAAGCAATAGCCTCGTCATCCGAGCCGCTTATTTCCTTTTCATCTTTAAACTTGTCATAAAACAATTGTTCTCCTCAACAAATTCAAATCATGGATTCGAAAATTTTCCGATTGTGTCTTTACATCAAAAAGAAAACTGTGTCTTTCGATCAAAATGCGCATCTTCTCGAGAGAGATCCCGGCAAGATTATAGCTTTGAAAATAGAAACTCATTTGAGATCTGTTTTTCTCACTTTTATTATTCACAAATTTGAATACTCGATAATATATCTCGGTTTACCTTGTTATAGTTATCACTTCAGCGATAATTGGTAATATCTTGAGACTCATTACCATAAACTATCCAAGGTGATAATTGGTAATATCATCTTCTTACCTTAAACATTTTCACAATGACGTGAAGCTAATCTCTTTGTTTCCCAATGAAGCAGGATATTCACATGTTTTGTGAATCTCTTTCCCAATGAGACCTTTGCATGTTGCCCAAAAGCAGGATTCTCTTTTCTTAGATAGATTGGTGATCCTCACAAATTTTTCCCCACCATGTCATTTCTTTGATATTATCGGGTGAAACCTTTTCTGATCATTTTGCATCATCCGCATTTTTGGTATCTTAGGTCCAAAATTTGCGTACGATATTTAAGTCTCTTTAAACCTATCAAAATGAAGATATTCATCTTCATATCTAGGTTAAAGAAACTTAAATAGGGCATCTGTCATACCCAATTTTGACCTAATATACCACCTTACATTTGCATCATTGCATCACTAACGATTCGAGCAGGATAATCGGGTGCTTTCACAGTCAAAATTAGGGTTTCATCAAATTTTCATCGATTCAGAGGAAGCAATTAGTGTTTGAGTTTTACTCACCTCATTTGATCTATCTTGATCAAATCATCAACCTCGATCTTGGGATATCCAACTTTTCTCATTGATCATCAAGGATCGACCAATTAGGGTTTTGGTGGGATGAGTAATCTCGATTTTCGATCAATGGATGACTTTTGGTTGGAGATTGATCTTCATATCTTAGATACAACATGTTGACCTAATTTACGGATTCAAAACATCACGGAAGTTCACGGGATTCATCGATCGATTTACGAAACATCGATGAAATTTCATACGCATAGAAAAGTCAAACTTTGACTTTTGGTCAACTTTTTTCAAAACAAAACTTTTTCAATCATCAAAATACTTCAAATGATCCATCATGACCATAAAAAATCAAGAAATTTGGAAAAGTCAACACAAAGTCAAATTTCTAACACTTAGAAAATTTTCAAGTGTTAAAATTTTGTACTTTTTCCAAACTTCATGGCATTTTTTCACATAGTTCCTTTTTGTTTGCAATTCTTGCTTTATTCTGTTTTGCAAAATAACGCTTTTTATTGTAAAAATCACTTTTGAAACTAAAAGGTTTTAAATGAATTTTACATCAAATTTTTGAAATAAAGCGAAATTTTCCTTTGAACTCGAACACGGAAAGAACTTCGAGTTTTCTCCATAAGTGTTTCGATCTACGAAAGATAGAACCAACTGCTACGGAATCTTCTTTTCCTCGGCGAGAGGTTATCAAGGGCGGTATTCTTATCAAAAAGAATTCCGCAAAGTTGCCAATGAAATGCCTTTCTCAGAAAGTCTAAAGCATCTGACTCGGATCCTTCATCGATGCGTCTCGCCATCGATGCATTTTCTTTGAGTATTTGTTCGACTGTGGCGTGGTCCTTTTCCCAAATACCTCTTTATTGTCTTGTCAAGTATTGTCGGCATACATATAACATTCATGACATTCATACATAATAAGCATCATTCATGCATTTTGCATTCCTCGAAATGTTTGCTTCCATATCAACATCTTAAATCCACACTTACGTATAAATACGATTATCGATGATTATCCCCAAGCGGAGAAATACATCTTTTCTACCATATCCCCATTGAGATCATTCCTCATTAGGAACAAAGTCTTGATTGACCTTTTCTCCAATTCATTCTGGATAGAACCACTGTCTCTAATCAACAAAACAATAAGCAATAGCCTCGTCATCAAGGCAGCATTTCCTTTTCATCTTTAAACTTGTCATAAAACAATTGTTCTCCTCAACAAATTCAAATCATGACGGTTCAAAAATTTTCCACGGTTGTCTTTACGTAAAAGAAAACACATGTCTTTCGATCAAAATGCGCATCTTCTCAGAGAGAGATCCGGCAAGATTATAGCTTTGAAAATAGAAACTCATTTGAGATCTGTTTTTCTCCTTTTGTTATTCACAAGTTTGAATACTCGATAATATATCTCGGTTACCTTGTTATAGTTATCACTTCACGATAATTGGTAATATCTTGAGACTCATTACCATAAACTATCACAAGGTGATAATTGGTAATATCATCTTCACTTACCTTAAACATTGTCACAAGGGCGTGAAGCTAATCTCTTTGTTTCCCCGAAGCGGATATTCACATGTTTTGTGAATCTCTTTCCTGAGACCTTTGCATGTTGCCCAAGCAGTTCTCTTTTCTTAGATAGATTGAGTGATCCTCACAAATTTTTCCCCACCATGTCATTTCTTTGATATTATCGGGTGAAACCTTTTCTGATCATTTGCATCATCCGCATTTTGGTATCTTAGGTCCAAATTTGCGATATTCGATATTTAAGTCTCAAACTATCAAAATGAAGATATTCATCTTCATATCTCGGTTAAAGAAACTTAAATAGGGGCATCTGTCATACGATTTTTGACCTAATATACCACACATTTGCATCATTGCATCACTTGATTCGAGCAGGATAATCGGTGTAGCTTTCACGAGTCAAAATTAGGGTTTCATCAATTTTCATCGATTCAAGAGGAAAGCAATTAGTGTTTGAGTTTTACTCACCTCATTTGATCTATCTTGATCGAATCATCAACCTCGATCTTCGGATATCCAACTTTTCTCATTGATCTATCAAGGATCGACCAATTAGGGTTTGGTCGAGGATGAGTAATCTCGATTTTACGATCAATGGATGACTTTTGGTTGGAGATTGATCTTCATATCTTAGATACAACATGTTGACCTAATTTACGGATTCAAAACATCACGAAGTTCACGATTCATCGATCGATTTACGAAACATCGATGAAATTTCATCGCATAGAAAAGTCAAACTTTGACTTTTGGTCAACTTTTCAAAACAAAACTTTTCAATCATCAAAATACTTCAAATGATCCATCATGACCAAAAAATCAAGAAATTTGGAAAAGTCAACAAAAGTCAAATTTCTAACACTTAGAAAATTTTCAAGTGTTAAAATTTTGTACTTTCAAACTTCATGCATTTTCACATAGTTCCTTTTGTTTGCAATTCTTGCTTTATTACATTTTGCAAAATAACGCTTTTTATTGTAAAATCACTTTTGAAACTAAAAGGTTTTAAATGAATTTTACATCAAATTTTTGAAATAAAAGCGAAATTTTCCTTTGAACTCGAACGAGAAAGAACTTCAGAGTTTTCTCCATAAGTGTTTCGATCTGAAAGATAGAACCAACACTACGGAATCTTCTTTTCCTTAGCGGAGGTTATCAAAGGACGGTATTCTTATCGAAAAGAATTCCAGCAAAGTTGCCATATGAAATGCCTTTCTCCGAAAGTCTAAAGCATGCAACTCGGATCCTTCATCGATGCGTCTACGCCATCGATCACATTTCTTTGAGTATTTGTTCGGCTGGCGTGGTCCTTTTCCCAAATACCTCTTTATTGTCTTGTCAAGTATTGTCGATACATATAACATTCATGACATTCATACATAATAAGCATCATTCATGCATTTTTGCATTCCTCGAAATGTTTGCTTCCATATCAACATCTTAAATCACACTTACTCATGTAAATGCGATTATATCTGATTATCCCCGGAGAAATACATCTTTTCTCTACCATATCCCCGTGAGATCATTCCTCATTAGGAACAAAGTCTTGATTGACCTTTTCTTTCCAATTCATTCTGGATAGAACCACATCTCTAATCAACAAAACAATAAGCAATAGCCTCGTCATCCGGGCGCTTATTTCCTTTTCATCTTTAAACTTGTCATAAAACAATTGTTCTCCTCAACAAATTCAAATCATGGCGGTTCAAAAATTTCCGATTGTCTACATCTAAAGAAAACACATGTCTTTCGATCAAAATGCCGCATCTTCTCAGAGAGAGATCCGCAAGATTATAGCTTTGAAAATAGAAACTCATTTGAGATCTGTTTTCTCCTTGCTGTTATTCACAATTTGAATACTCGATAATATATCTCAGTTACCTTGTTATAGTTATCACTTCACGATAATTGGTAATATCTTGAGACTCATTACCATAAACTATCACAAGGTGGATAATTGGTAATATCATCTTCACTTACCTTAAACATTGTCCAAGCGTGAAGCTAATCTCTTTGTTTCCCAGCGAAGCAGGATATTCACATGTTTTGTGAATCTCTTTTCCAATGAGACCTTTGCATGTTGCCCAACGGATTCTCTTTTCTTAGATAGATTGAGTGATCACAAATTTTCCCCACCATGTCATTTCTTTGATATTATCTGGGTGAAACCTTTTACGGTCATTTGCATCATCCGCATTTTTGGTATCTTAGGTCCAAATTTGCGTGATACGATATTTAAGTCTCTTTAAACCTATCAAAATGAAGATATTCATCTTCATATCTCGGGTTAAAGAAACTTAAATAGGATCTGTCATACCCATTTTGACCTAATATACCACCTTACATTTGCATCATTGCATCACTAACGATTCGAGCAGGATAATCGGGTGTAGCTTTCACAAGTCAAAATTAGGGTTTCATCAAATTTTCATCGATTCGAGAGGAAAGCAATTAGTGTTTGAGTTTTACTCACCTCATTTGATCTATCTTGATCAAATCATCAACCTCGATCTTGGATATCCAACTTTTCTCATTGATCTATCAAGGATCGACCAATTAGGGTTTTGTCGAGGATGAGTAATCTCGATTTTCGATCAATGGATGACTTTTTGGTTGGAGATTGATCTTCATATCTTAGATCAACATGTTGACCTAATTTACGGATTCAAAACATCACGAGTTCACGAGTTCATCGATCGATTTAAAACATCGATGAAATTTCATCGCATAGAAAAGTCAAACTTTGACTTTTGGTCAACTTTTCAAAACAAAACTTTTCAATCATCAAAATACTTCAAATGATCCATCATGACCATAAAAATCAAGAAATTTGGAAAAGTCAACAAAAGTCAAATTTCTAACACTTAGAAAATTTTCAAGTGTTAAAATTTTGTACTTTTCCAAACTTCATGGCATTTTTCACATAGTTCCTTTTGTTTGCAATTCTTGCTTTATTACATTTTGCAAAATAACGCTTTTTATTGTGAAAATCACTTTTGAAACTAAAAGGTTTTAAATGAATTTTTACATCAAATTTTTGAAATAAAGCGAAATTTTCCTTTGAACTACGAACACGGAAAGAACTGTGATTTTCTCCATAAGTGTTTCGATCTACGAAAGATAGAACCGCTAAAGTCTTCTCCTCAGCGAGAGGTTATCAAAGACGGTATTCTTATCGAAAAATTCCCGCAAAGTTGCCAATGAAATGCCTTTCTCCCTAAAGCATCTGACTCGGATCCTTCATCGATGGCGTCGCCATGATCAGAGATTTCTTTGAGTATTTGTTGACGTGGCGTGGTCCTTTTCCCAAATACCTCTTTATTGTCTTGTCAAGTATTGTCGACATACATATAACATTCATGACATTCATACATAATAAGCATCATTCATGCATTTTTGCATTCCTCGAAATGTTTGCTTCCATATCCTCTTAAATCACACTTTTCGTAAGTACGATTATATCCCAGTGATTATCCCCAAGCGATACATCTTTTCTACCATATCCCCAGTGAGATCATTCCTCATTAGGAACAAAGTCTTGATTGACCTTTTCTTTCCAATTCATTCACGGATAGAACCACATCTAATCAACAAAACAATAAGCAATAGCCTCGTCATCCGAGAACGCTTATTCCTTTTCATCTTTAAACTTGTCATAAAACAATTGTTCTCCTCAACAAATTCAAATCATGCGGTTCAAAATTTTCCACGATTGTCTTTCTGTCTAAAGAAAACACATGTCTTTCGATCAAAATGCGCATCTTCTCGAGAGATCCGGCAAGATTATAGCTTTGAAAATAGAAACTCATTTGAGATCTGTTTTTTCTCACTTTATTATTCACAATTTGAATACTCGATAATATATCTCGGTTACCTTGTTATAGTTATCACTTCCTGATAATTGGTAATATCTTGAGACTCATTACCATAAACTATCACAAGGCGATAATTGGTAATATCATCTTCACTTTTAAACATTGTCCAGAAATGACGAAGCTAATCTCTTTGTTTCCCAAGCGAAAGCAGATATTCACATGTTTTGTGAATCTCTTTCCCAATGAGACCTTTGCATGTTGCCCAAAAGCAGATTCTCTTTTCTTAGATAGATTGAGTGATCCTCACAAATTTTTCCCACCATGTCATTTCTTTGATATTATCAGGTGAAACCTTTTCTGATCATTTTGCATCATCGCATTTTGGTATCTTAGGTCCAAATTTGCGTGCGATATTTAAGTCTCTTTAAACCTATCAAAATGAAGATATTCATCTTCATATCTCGAGTTAAAGAATCTTAAATAGGCATCTGTCATACCCCATTTTTGACCTAATATACCAACACATTTGCATCATTGCATCACTATGATTCGAGCAGGATAATCGGTGTAGCTTTCACAAGTCAAAATTAGGGTTTCATCAAATTTTCATCGATTCAAGAGGAAGCAATTAGTGTTTGAGTTTTACTCACCTCATTTGATCTATCTTGATCAAATCATCAACCTCGATCTTGGATATCCAACTTTTCTCATTGATCTATCAAGGATCGACCAATTAGGGTTTGGTGGGGATGAGTAATCTCGATTTTCGATCAATGGATGACTTTTGGTTGGAGATTGATCTTCATATCTTAGATACAACATGTTGACCTAATTTACGGATTCAAAACATCCGCAGTTCACGGGATTCATCGATCAATTTAAAACATCGATGAAATTTCATCTGCATAGAAAAGTCAAACTTTGACTTTTGGTCAACTTTTTTCAAAACAAAACTTTTTCAATCATCAAAATACTTCAAATGATCCATCATGACCATAAAAAATCAAGAAATTTGGAAAAGTCAACAAAAAGTCAAATTTCTAACACTTAGAAAATTTTCAAGTGTTAAAATTTTGTACTTTTTCCAAACTTCATGGCATTTTTTCACATAGTTCCTTTTTGTTTGCAATTCTTGCTTTATTACATTTTTGCAAAATAACTCTTTTTATTGTGAAAATCACTTTTTGAAACTAAAAAGGTTTTAAATGAATTTTTACATCAAATTTTTGAAATAAAAGCGAAATTTTCCTTTGAACTCTGAACACAGAAAGAACTTCAACAGTTTTCTCCATAAGTGTTTCGATCTCTGAAAGATAGAACCAACGCTACGAATCTTCTTTTCCTCGGCGAGAGGTTATCAAAGGGCGGTATTCTTATCAAAAAGAATTCCCGGCAAAGTTGCCAATGAAATGCCTTTCTCGAAAGTCTAAAGCATGCAACTCGGATCCTTCATCGATGCGTCTCGCCATCGATCACAGTTTTCTTTGAGTATTTGTTCGAATGGCGTGGTCCTTTTCCCAAATACCTCTTTATTGTCTTGTCAAGTATTGTCGACATACATATAACATTCATGACATTCATACATAATAAGCATCATTCATGCATTTTGCATTCCTCGAAATGTTTGCTTCCATATCAACATCTTCGTCATACACACTCGTAGAATGCGATTATATCGGTAGATTATCCCCAAGGATACATCTTTTCTCTACCATATCCCCAATTGAGATCATTCCTCATTAGGAACAAAGTCTTGATTGACCTTTTCTTTCCAATTCATTCACGGATAGAACCATGTCTCTAATCAACAAAACAATAAGCAATAGCCTCGTCATCCGAGCCGCTTATTTCCTTATCTTAAACTTGTCATAAAACAATTGTTCTCCTCAACAAATTCAAATCATGACACTTCAAAATTTTCCACGATTGTCTCTACATAAAAGAAAACACGTGTGTCTGATCAAAATGCGCATCTTGAGAGAGATCCCGGCAAGATTATAGCTTTGAAAATAAAACTCATTTGAGATCATTTTTCTCACTGCTATTATTCACAAGTGAATACTCGATAATATATCTCGGTTTACCTTGTTATAGTTATCACTTCGATAATTGGTAATATCTTGAGACTCATTACCATAAACTATCACAAGGTGATAATTTGTAATATCATCTTCACTTACCTTAAACATTGTCACAAATTTGACGAAGCTAATCTCTTTGTTTCCCAAGCAAAGCAGATATTCATGTTTTGTGAATCTCTTTTCCCCATGAGACCTTTGCATGTTGCCCAAAAGCGAGTTCTCTTTTCTTAGATAGATTGAGTGATCCTCACAAATTTTCCCCACCATGTCATTTCTTTGATATTATCGGGTGAAACCTTTTAGATCATTTTGCATCATCCGCATTTTGGTATCTTAGGTCCAAATTTGCGTACGATATTTAAGTCTCTTTAAACCTATCAAAATGAAGATATTCATCTTCATATCTTAGGATAAAGAAACTTAAATAGGGGCATCTGTCATACCCGATTTTTGACCTAATATACCACCTTACATTTGCATCATTGCATCACTAACGATTCGAGCGGGATAATCGGGTGTAGCTTTCACAAGTCAAAATTAGGGTTTCATCAATTTTCATCGATTCAGAGGAAAGCAATTAGTGTTTGAGTTTTACTCACCTCATTTGATCTATCTTGATCAAATCATCAACCTCGATCTTGGATATCAACTTTTCTCATTGATCTATCAAGGATCGACCAATTAGGGTTTTGGTCGATGAGTAATCTCGATTTTCGATCAATGGATGACTTTTTGGTTGGAGATTGATCTTCATATCTTAGATACAACATGTTGACCTAATTTACGGATTCAAAACATCACGAGAGTTCAGGATTCATCGGTCGATTTAGAAACATCGATGAAATTTCATACATAGAAAAGTCAAACTTTGACTTTTGGTCAACTTTTTCAAAACTTTTCAATCATCAAAATACTTCAAATGATCCATCATGACCATAAAACATCAAGAAATTTGGAAAAGTCAACAAAAGTCAAATTTCTAACACTTAGAAAATTTTCAAGTGTTAAAATTTATACTTTTCAAACTTCATGGCATTTTCACATAGTTCCTTTTGTTTGCAATTCTTGCTTTATTACATTTTGCAAAATAACGCTTTTATTGTGAAAATCACTTTTGAAACTAAAAGGTTTAAATGAATTTTACATCAAATTTTTGAAATAAAGCGAAATTTTCCTTTGAACTACGAACACGGAAAGAACTTCGATTTTCTCCATAAGTGTTTGATCTACGAAGATAGAACCACACTTTCACGAATCTTCTTTTCCTCGGCGAGAGGTTATCAAAGGGCGGTATTCTTATCAAAAAGAATTCCGCAAAGTTGCCATGAAATGCCTTTCTCAGAAAGTCTAAAGCATCTGACTCGGATCCTTCATCGATAACGTCGCCATCGATCTGATTTTCTTTGAGTATTTATTCGACTGTAGCGTGGTCCTTTTCCCAAATACCTCTTTATTGTCTTGTCAAGTATTGTCGACATACATATAACATTCATGACATTCATACATAATAAGCATCATTCATGCATTTTTGCATTCCTCGAAATGTTTGCTTCCATATCAACATCTTAAATCACACTTACTGTATAAGTGCGATTATATCGATGATTATCCCAATGATACATCTTTTCTACCATATCCCCAGTGAGATCATTCCTCATTAGGAACAAAGTCTTGATTGACCTTTTCTCCAATTCATTCTGGATAGAACCACATCTCTAATCAACAAAACAATAAGCAATAGCCTCGTCATCAGGGCCGCTTATTTCCTTTTCATATTTAAACTTGTCATAAAACAATTGTTCTCCTCAACAAATTCAAATCATGACAGTTCAAAATTTTCCACAGTTGTCTTTACATCAAAAAGAACTTGTGTCTTTCGATCAAAATGCCGCATCTTCTCAGAGAGAGATCCGGCAAGATTATAGCTTTGAAAATAGAAACTCATTTGAGATCTTTTTTCTCACTGCTTTATTATTCACAAGGTGAATACTGATAATATATCTGGTTTTGTTATAGTTATCACTTCACTGATAATTGGTAATATCTTGAGACTCATTACCATAAACTATCACGGTGATAATTGGTAATATCATCTTCACTTACCTTAAACATTGTCCTGAAATGAGAGCTAATCTCTTTGTTTCCCAAAGAGGATATTCACATGTTTGTGAATCTCTTTTCCCAATGAGACCTTTGCATGTTGCCCAAAAAGCAGGATTCTCTTTTCTTAGATAGATTGAGTGATCCTCACAAATTTTTCCCACCATGTCATTTCTTTGATATTATCTGGTGAAACCTTTTCAGATCATTTTGCATCATCCGCATTTTTGGTATCTTAGGTCCAAAATTTGCGTGATTCGATATTTAAGTCTCTTTAAACCTATCAAAATGAAGATATTCATCTTCATATCTCGGGTTAAAGAAACTTAAATAGGGCATCTGTCATACCCAATTTTTGACCTAATATACCACACATTTGCATCATTACATCACTAACGTTCGAGCAGGATAATCGGGTGTAGCTTTCCAAGTCAAAATTAGGGTTTCATCAAATTTTCATCGATTCAAGAGGAAAGCAATTAGTGTTTGAGTTTACTCACCTCATTTGATCTATCTTGATCAAATCATCAACCGATCTTCGGATATCCAACTTTTCTCATTGATCTATCAAGGATCGACCAATTAGGGTTTTGGTCGAGGATGAGTAATCTCGATTTTCGATCAATGGATGACTTTTTGTTGGAGATTGATCTTCATATCTTAGATACAACATGTTGACCTAATTTACGGATTCAAAACATCACGAGTTCACGGGATTCATCGTCGATTTAAAACATCGATGAAATTTCATCGCATAGAAAAGTCAAACTTTGACTTTTGGTCAACTTTTCAAAACAAAACTTTTCAATCATCAAAATACTTCAAATGATCCATCATGACCATAAAAATCAAGAAATTTGGAAAAGTCAACAAAAGTCAAATTTCTAACACTTAGAAAATTTTCAAGTGTTAAAATTTTGTACTTTCAAACTTCATGGCATTTTTCACATAGTTCCTTTTTGTTTGCAATTCTTGCTTTATTACATTTTGCAAAATAACGCTTTTTATTGTGAAAATCACTTTTGAAACTAAAAGGTTTTAAAATTTTTTACATCAAATTTTTGAAATAAAGCGAAATTTTCCTTTGAACTACGAACACGGAAAGAACTTGTGATTTTCTCCAAGTGTTTCGATCTACGAAAGATAGAACCACTTGCTACGAGTCTTCTTTTCCTCGGCAGGAGGTTATCAAAGGACGGTATTCTTATCAAAAGAATTCCCGCAAAGTTGCCAATGAAATGCCTTTCTCAGAAAGTCTAAAGCATCAACTCGGATCCTTCATCGATGCGTCTACATCGATGCGATTTTCTTTGGTATTTATTGACGTAGCGTGGTCCTTTTCCCAAATACCTCTTTATTGTCTTGTCAAGTATTGTCGGCATACATATAACATTCATGACATTCATACATAATAAGCATCATTCATGCATTTTTGCATTCCTCAAAATGTTTGCTTCCATATCAACATCTTAAATCACACTTACTCATGTAAGTGCGATTATATCCCATGATTATCCCCAATACATCTTTTCTCTACCATATCCCAGGTGAGATCATTCCTCATTAGGAACAAAGTCTTGATTGACCTTTTCTTTCCAATTCATTCTGGATAGAAACCATCTCTAATCAACAAAACAATAAGCAATAGCCTCGTCATCCGAGCGCTTATTTCCTTTTCATCTTTAAACTTGTCATAAAACAATTGTTCTCCTCAACAAATTCAAATCATGGCGATTCAAAAATTTTCCGATTGTCTTTCGTCTAAAAGAAAACACGTGTCTTTCGATCAAAATGCGCATCTTCTCGAGAGAGAGAGATCCGGCAAGATTATAGCTTTGAAAATAGAAACTCATTTGAGATCTGTTTTTCTCACTTGCTTATTATTCACAAAATTGAGTACTCGATAATATATCTCGGTTACCTTGTTATAGTTATCACTTCGATAATTGGTAATATCTTGAGACTCATACCATAAACTATCAAAGGTGATAATTGGTAATATCATCCACTTACCTTAAACATTGTCACAAAGTTGAAGCTAATCTCTTTGTTTCCCAATGAAAGCAGGATATTCACATGTTTTGTGAATCTCTTTTCCCAATGAGACCTTTGCATGTTGCCCAAAAAGGATTCTCTTTTCTTAGATAGATTGAGTGATCCTCACAAATTTTTCCCCACCATGTCATTTCTTTGATATTATACGGGTGAAACCTTTTCTGATCATTTTGCATCATCCGCATTTTTGGTATCTTAGGTCCAAATTTGCGTATTACGATATTTAAGTCTCTTTAAACCTATCGAAATGAAGATATTCATCTTCATATCTCAATTAAAGAAACTTAAATAGGGCATCTGTCATACGATTTTTGACCTAATATACCACCTTACATTTGCATCATTGCATCACTAACAGTTCAGAACAGGATAATCGGGTGTAGCTTTCACAAGTCAAAATTAGGGTTTCATCAAATTTTCATCTGATTCAAGAGGAAAGCAATTAGTGTTTGAGTTTTACTCACCTCATTTGATCTATCTTGATCAAATCATCAACCTCTGATCTTCAGATATCCAACTTTTCTCATTGATCATCAAGGATCGACCAATTAGGGTTTTGGTGGGGATGAGTAATCTCGATTTACGATCAATGGATGACTTTTTTGGTTGGAGATTGATCTTCATATCTTAGATACAACATGTTGACCTAATTTCTGGATTCAAAACATCACAGAAGTTCACAGGATTCATCAGTCAATTTCTGAAACATCTGATGAAATTTCATCTGCATAGAAAAGTCAAACTTTGACTTTTGGTCAACTTTTTTCAAAACAAAACTTTTTCAATCATCAAAATACTTCAAATGATCCATCATGACCATAAAAAATCAAGAAATTTGGAAAAGTCAACAAAAAGTCAAATTTCTAACACTTAGAAAATTTTCAAGTGTTAAAATTTTGTACTTTTCCAACTTCATGGCATTTTTCACATAGTTCCTTTTGTTTGCAATTCTTGCTTTATTACATTTTTGCAAAATAACGCTTTTATTGTGAAAATCACTTTTGAAACTAAAAGGTTTTAAATGAATTTTACATCAAATTTTGAAATAAAGCGAAATTTTCCTTTGAACTCGAACAGAAAGAACTTCAGATTTTCTCCATAAGTGTTTCGATCTCGAAAGATAGAACCACTTGCTATGGAAATCTTCTTTTCCTCGGCGAGGTTATCAAAGGGCGGTATTCTTATCAAAAAGAATTCCCACAAAGTTGCCAATGAAATGCCTTTCTCAAAGTCTAAAGCATCTGACTCGGATCCTTCATCGATGTACGTCGCCATCGATCTGATTTTCTGAGTATTTGTTCGACCGTGGCGTGGTCCTTTTCCCAAATACCTCTTTATTGTCTTGTCAAGTATTGTCGACATACATATAACATTCATGACATTCATACATAATAAGCATCATTCATGCATTTTTGCATTCCTCAAAATGTTTGCTTCCATATCACTTCATCTTAAATCACACTTACTCGTATGAAATACGATTATATCGGTGATTATCCCCAATGAGGAGAAATACATCTTTTCTACCATATCCCCGGTGAGATCATTCCTCATTAGGAACAAAGTCTTGATTGACCTTTCCAATTCATTCCGGATAGAACCACTGTCTAATCAACAAAACAATAAGCAATAGCCTCGTCATCCGGGCGCTTATTTCCTTTTCATCTTTAAACTTGTCATAAAACAATTGTTCTCCTCAACAAATTCAAATCATGCGGTTCAAAATTTTCCCGATTGTCTTTACATGCAAGAAAACACATGTCTTTCGATCAAAATGCGCATCTTCGAGAGATCCCGGCAAGATTATAGCTTTGAAAATAGAAACTCATTTGAGATCTGTTTTTCTCACTTTTTATTATTCACAATTTGAGTACTCGATAATATCTCGGTTACCTTGTTATAGTTATCACTTCACGATAATTGGTAATATCTTGAGACTCATTACCATAAACTATCACAAGGCGATAATTGGTAATATCATCTTCACTTACCTTAAACATTGTCACAAGGTGACGTGAGCTAATCTCTTTGTTTCCCAATGAAGCAGATATTCACATGTTTTGTGAATCTCTTTTCCCAGTAAGAGACCTTTGCATGTTGCCCAAAAGCAGATTCTCTTTTCTTAGATAGATTGAGTGATCCTCACAAATTTTTCCCCACCATGTCATTTCTTTGATATTATCTGGTGAAACCTTTTCTGATCATTTTGCATCATCCGCATTTTGGTATCTTAGGTCCAAAATTGCGTCGATATTTAAGTCTCTTTAAACCTATCGAAATGAAGATATTCATCTTCATATCTCGGGTTAAAGAAACTTAAATAAGGCATCATACCCATTTTTGACCTAATATACCACCTTACATTTGCATCATTGCATCACTTCTGATTCGAGCGGCATAATCGGGTGTAGCTTTCACAAGTCAAAATTAGGGTTCATCAAATTTTCATCGATTCAAGAGGAAAGCAATTAGTGTTTGAGTTTTACTCACCTCATTTGATCTATCTTGATCAAATCATCAACCTCGATCTTCGGATATCCAACTTTTCTCATTGATCATCAAGGATCGACCAATTAGGGTTTTGGTCGAGGGATGAGTAATCTGATTTTCGATCAATGGATGACTTTTGGTTGGAGATTGATCTTCATATCTTAGATACAACATGTTGACCTAATTTACGGATTCAAAACATCACGAGTTCACGGGATTCATCGATCGATTTACGAAACATCGATGAAATTTCATACGCATAGAAAAGTCAAACTTTGACTTTTGGTCAACTTTTCAAAACAAAACTTTTCAATCATCAAAATACTTCAAATGATCCATCATGACCATAAAAATCAAGAATTTGGAAAAGTCAACAAAAGTCAAATTTCTAACACTTAGAAAATTTTCAAGTGTTAAAATTTTGTACTTTCCAAACTTCATGGCATTTTTCACATAGTTCCTTTTTGTTTGCAATTCTTGCTTTATTACATTTTTGCAAAATAACGCTTTTCTTGTGAAAATCACTTTTTGAAACTAAAAGGTTTAAATGAATTTTTACATCAAATTTTTGAAATAAAAGCGAAATTTTCCTTTGAACTACGAACACGAAAGAACTTGACGAGTTTTTCTCCATAAGTGTTTGATCTACGAAAGATAGAACCACTTACGGAAGTCTTCTTTTCCACAGTGAGAGGTTATCAAAGGGCGGTATTCTTATCAAAAAGAATTCCCGACAAAGTTGCCATGAAAATGCCTTTCTCCGAAAGTCTAAAGCATCTGCTCGGATCCTTCATCGATGCGTCGCCATCGATGCGATTTCTTTGAGTATTTATTCGACGTTGGTGGTCCTTTTCCCAAATACCTCTTTATTGTCTTGTCAAGTATTGTCGAGCACATATAACATTCATGACATTCATACATAATAAGCATCATTCATGCATTTTTGCATTCCTCAAAAAATGTTTGCTTCCATATCATCTTAAATCACTTACTACTTTATGAAATGCGATTATATCCCAGATTATCCCCAAGGAGAAATACATCTTTCTCTACCATATCCCCAGTGAGATCATTCCTCATTAGGAACAAAGTCTTGATTGACCTTTTCTTTCCAATTCATTCCTGGGATAGAACCACATCTCTAATCAACAAAACAATAAGCAATAGCCTCGTCATCCGAACATTTATTTCCTTTTCATCTTTAAACTTGTCATAAAACAATTGTTCTCCTCAACAAATTCAAATCATGGCGGTTCAAAAATTTTCCACGATTGTCTTTCGTCTAAAGAAAACTGTGTCTTTCAGATCAAAATGCCGCATCTTCTCAAGAGAGAGATCCCGGCAAGATTATAGCTTTGAAAATAGAAACTCATTTGAGATCTGTTTTTCTCACTTTGCTGTATTCACAAGGTGAATACTCGATAATATATCTCGGTTTACCTTGTTATAGTTATCACTTCAGCGATAATTGGTAATATCTTGAGACTCATTACCATAAACTATCACAGGTGATAATTGGTAATATCATCTTCACTTACCTTAAACATTGTCACAAAGGGCGTGAGGAAGCTAATCTCTTTGTTTCCCAAGCGAAGCAGATATTCATGTTTTGTGAATCTCTTTTCCCAATGAGACCTTTGCATGTTGCCCAAAAGCAGGATTCTCTTTTCTTAGATAGATTGAGTGATCCTCACAAATTTTTCCCCACCATGTCATTTCTTTGATATTATCTGGGTGAAACCTTTTACTGTCATTTGCATCATCCATTTTGGGTATCTTGGGTCCAAAATTTGCGTATTCGATATTTAAGTCTCTTTAAACCTATCAAAATGAAGATATTCATCTTCATATCTCGGTTAAAGAAACTTAAATAGGGCATCTGTCATACAATTTTGACCTAATATACCACCACATTTGCATCATTGCATCACTAACGATTCGAGCAGGATAATCGGGTGTAGCTTTCCAAGTCAAAATTAGGGTTTCATCAAATTTTCATCGATTCAAGAGGAAGAAATTAGTGTTTGAGTTTCTCACCTCATTTGATCTATCTTGATCAAATCATCAACCTCGATCTTGGATATCCAACTTTTCTCATTGATCTATCAAGGATCGACCAATTAGGGTTTTGGTCGGGATGAGTAATCTCGATTTTACGATCAATGGATGACTTTTGGTTGGAGATTGATCTTCATATCTTAGATACAACATGTTGACCTAATTTACGGATTCAAAACATCACGAGTTCACGAGTTCATCGATCGATTTAAACATCACATGAAAATTTCATCTGCATAGAAAGTCAAACTTTGACTTTTGGTCAACTTTTCAAAACAAAACTTTTCAATCATCAAAATACTTCAAATGATCCATCATGACCATAAAAATCAAGAAATTTGGAAAAGTCAACAAAAGTCAAATTTCTAACACTTAGAAAATTTTCAAGTGTTAAAATTTTGTACTTTCAAACTTCATGGCATTTTCACATAGTTCCTTTTGTTTGCAATTCTTGCTTTATTACATTTTGCAAAATAACGCTTTTTATTGTGAAAATCACTTTTGAAACTAAAAGGTTTTAAATGAATTTTACATCAAATTTTTTGAAATAAAAGCGAAATTTTCCTTTGAACTCTGAACACGGAAAGAACTTCAATGATTTCTCCATAAGTGTTTGATCTCGAAAGATAGAACCACTTCTATCTTCTTTTCCACATGAGAGGTTATCAAAGGGCATTCTTATCAAAAGAATTCCCAGAAAGTTGCCAATGAAATGCCTTTCTCCGAGAAAGTCTAAAGCATGCAACTCGGATCCTTCATCGATGCGTCGCCATCGATCACGATTTTCTTTGAGTATTTGTTCGAATGGCGTGATCCTTTTCCCAAATACCTCTTTATTGTCTCGTCAAGTATTGTCGGCATACATATAACATTCATGACATTCATACATAATAAGCATCATTCATGCATTTTTGCATTCCTCAAAATGTTTGCTTCCATATCATATCTTAAATCACACACTCATATAAATGCGATTATATCGATGATTATCCCCGAAGAAATACATCTTTTCTCTACCATATCCCAGTGAGATCATTCCTCATTAGGAACAAAGTCTTGATTGACCTTTTCTTTCCAATTCATTCTGGATAGAACCACATCTCTAATCAACAAAACAATAAGCAATAGCCTCGTCATCCGAGCCGCTTATTTCCTTTTCATCTTTAAACTTGTCATAAAACAATTGTTCTCCTCAACAAATTCAAATCATGACAGTTCAAAATTTTCCACGATTGTCTTTACATAAAGAAAACACATGTCTTTCGATCAAAATGCCGCATCTTCTCAAGAGAGATCCGGCAAGATTATAGCTTTGAAAATAGAAACTCATTTGAGATCATTTTTCTCACTTTTATTATTCACAAATTGAGAGTACTCGATAATATATCTCGGTTACCTTGTTATAGTTATCACTTCACGATAATTGGTAATATCTTGAGACTCATTACCATAAACTATCACAAGGTCGATAATTGGTAATATCATCTTCACTTACCTTAAACATTGTCACAAGGACGTGAAGCTAATCTCTTTGTTTCCCAAGCGAAGCGAGATATTCACATGTTTTGTGATCTCTTTTCCCAGTGAGACCTTTGCATGTTGCCCAAAAAGCGAGTTCTCTTTTCTTAGATAGATTGAGTGATCCTCACAAATTTTTCCCCACCATGTCATTTCTTTGATATTATCGGGTGAAACCTTTTCTGTCATTTTGCATCATCGCATTTTGGTATCTTAGGTCCAAAATTTGCGTATTTTGATATTTAAGTCTCTTTAAACCTATCAAAATGAAGATATTCATCTTCATATCTCGGGTTAAAGAAACTTAAATAGGGCATCTGTCGTACCCCAATTTTGACCTAATATACCACCACATTTGCATCATTGCATCACTAACGATTCGAGCAGGATTAATCGGTGTAGCTTTCACAAGTCAAAATTAGGGTTTCATCAAATTTTCATCGATTCAAGAGGAAAGCAATTAGTGTTTGAGTTTTACTCACCTCATTTGATCTATCTTGATCAAATCATCACCCTCGATCGGATATCCACTTTTCTCATTGATCTATCAAGGATCGACCAATTAGGGTTTGGTTGAGGATGAGTAATCTACGATTTTGATAAAGGGATGACTTTTTGGTTGGAGATTGATCTTCATATCTTAGATACAACATGTTGACCTAATTTACGGATTCAAAACATCACGAGGAAGTTCACGGGATTCATCGGTCAATTTAGAACATCGATGAAATTTCATACGCATAGAAAAGTCAAACTTTGACTTTTGGTCAACTTTTCAAAACAAAACTTTTCAATCATCAAAATACTGAATGATCCATCATGACCATAAAAAATCAAGAAATTTGGAAAAGTCAACAAAAAGTCAAATTTCTAACACTTAGAAAATTTTCAAGTGTTAAAATTTTGTACTTTTTCCAAACTTCATGGCATTTTATCACATAGTTCCTTTTTGTTTGCAATTCTTGCTTTATTACATTTTGCAAAATAACGCTTTTATTGTGAAAATCACTTTTTGAAACTAAAAAGGTTTTAAATGAATTTTTACATCAAATTTTTGAAATAAAAGCGAAATTTTCCTTTGAACTCTGAACACAGAAAGAACTTCAACAGTTTTCTCCATAAGTGTTTCGATCTCTGAAAGATAGAACCACTTCTACGGAAGTCTTCTTTTCCACAGTGGAGGTTATCAAAGGGCGGTATTCTTATCAAAAAGAATTCCCGACAAAGTTGATGAAATGCCTTTTTCTCCAAAAGTCTAAAGCATCAACTTCGGATCCTTCATCGATGCGTCTACGCCATCGATGTAGATTTTCTTTGAGTATTTATTCGACGTAGCGTGGTCCTTTTCCCAAATACCTCTTTATTGTCTCAAGAAGTATTGTCGACATACATATAACATTCATGACATTCATACATAATAAGCATCATTCATGCATTTTGCATTCCTCAAAATGTTTATCCACTGTCTTAAATCCACACTTACTCATTGTAAATGCGATTATATCAATTATCCCCGATACATCTTTTCTCTACCATATCCCCAGTGAGATCATTCCTCATTAGGAACAAAGTCTTGATTGACCTTTTCTTTCCAATTCATTCCACGATAGAACCACATCTCTAATCAACAAAACAATAAGCAATAGCCTCGTTAAATGAAGCGCTTATTATTTCCTTTTCATCTTTAAACTTGTCATAAAACAATTGTTCTCCTCAACAAATTCAAATCATGCGAGTTCAAAATTTTCCCGATTGTCTTTACATCTGAAAACACATGTCTTTCGATCAAAATGCCGCATCTTCTCGAGAGATCCGTAAGATTATAGCTTTGAAAATAGAAACTCATTTGAGAGATCTTTTCTTTGCTATTCACAAGGTGAGTACTCGATAATATATCTCGGTTTACCTTGTTATAGTTATCACCAGATAATTGGTAATATCTTGAGACTCATTACCATAAACTATCCGCAAGGTAGTTGGTAATATCATCTTCACTTACCTTAAACATTGTACAGGCGAAGCTAATCTCTTTGTTTCCCAATGAAGCAGATATTCACATGTTTGTGAATCTCTTTCCCAATGAGACCTTTGCATGTTGCCCAGCAGGATTCTCTTAGATAGATTGAGTGATCCTCACAATTTTCCCCCATATGTCATTTCTTTGATATTATCTGGGTGAAACCTTTTCTGTCATTTTGCATCATCCATTTTGGTATCTTAGGTCCAAAACGTACGATATTTAAGTCTCTTTAAACCTATCAAAATGAAGATATTCATCTTCATATCGAGTTAAAGAAACTTAAATAGGGGCATCTGTCATACGATTTTTGACCTAATATACCGCACACATCATTGCATCACTAACGATTCGAGAAACGGGATTAATCGGTGTAGCTTTCCAAGTCAAAATTAGGGTTTCATCAAATTTTCATCTGATTCAAGAGAAAGCAATTAGTGTTTGAGTTTTACTCACCTCATTTGATCTATCTTGATCAAATCATCAACCTCGATCTTGGATATCCAACTTTTCTCATTGATCATCAAGGATCGACCAATTAGGGTTTGGTGGGGATGAGTAATCTCTGATTTTACGATCAATGGATGACTTTTGGTTGGATATTGATCTTCATATCTTAGATACAACATGTTGACCTAATTTACGGATTCAAAATCACGAGAAGTTCACGAGTTCATCGGTCGATTTACGAAACATCGATGAAATTTCATCTGCATAGAAAAGTCAAACTTTGACTTTTGGTCAACTTTTCAAAACAAAACTTTTCAATCATCAAAATACTTCAAATGATCCATCATGACCATAAAAATCAAGAAATTTGGAAAAGTCAACAAAAGTCAAATTTCTAACACTTAGAAAATTTTCAAGTGTTAAAATTTTGTACTTTTCAAACTTCATGGCATTTTTCACATAGTTCCTTTTGTTTGCAATTCTTGCTTTATTACATTTTGCAAAATAACGCTTTTATTGTGAAAATCACTTTTGAAACTAAAAGGTTTTAAATGAATTTTACACATCAAATTTTTGAAATAAAGCGAAATTTTCCTTTGAACTCGAACCGCGAAAGAACTTGACAGTTTCTCCATAAGTGTTTCGATCTGCGAAAGATAGAACCACCTGCGAGAATCTTCTTTTCCAGCGAGGAGGTTATCAAGGGCGATATTCTTATCAAAAAGAATTCCCGACAAAGTTGCCAATGAAATGCCTTTCTCAAAGTCTAAAGCTACAACTGGATCCTTCATCGATGCGTCTGCGCCATCGATGTAGATTTTCGCGAGTATTTATTCGTATGGCGTGGTCCTTTTCAAATACCTCTTTATTGTCTCGTCAAGTATTGTCGACATACATATAACATTCATGACATTCATACATAATAAGCATCATTCATGCATTTTTGCATTCCTCGAAATGTTTGCTTCCGTATCAACATCTTAAATCACACTTACTCGTATGAAATGCGATTATATCCCGGTGATTATCCCAGCGAGAAATACATCTTTTTCTACCATATCCCCAGCTGAGATCATTCCTCATTAGGAACAAAGTCTTGATTGACCTTTTCTTTCCATTCATTCACGGATAGAACCACATCTCTAATCAACAAAACAAAAGCAATAGCCAATCATCAAGAGCCGCTTTTTCCTTTTCATCTTTAAACTTGTCATAAAACAATTGTTCTCTCAGCAAATTCAAATCATGGCGGTTCAAAATTTTCCACAGTTGTCTTCATCTAAAAGAAAACACATGTCTTTCGATCAAAATGCCGCATCTTCTCGAGAGAGAGATCCCGTGAGATTAAGCTTTGAAAATAGAAACTCATTTGAGATCTGTTTTTTCTGCTTGTTATTCACAAGGAATTTCGATAATATATCTCGGTTACCTTGTTATAGTTATCACTTCCGATAATTGGTAATATCTTGAGACTCATTACCATAAACTATCACAAGGTGATAATTGGTAATATCATCTTCGCTTACCTTAAACATTGTCCACAGGGTGGCGAGGCTAATCTCTTTGTTTCCCAAGCAGGATATTCACATGTTTTGTGAATCTCTTTTTCCAATGAGACCTTGCATGTTGCCCAGCGGATTCTCTTTTCTTAGATAGATTGAGTGATCCTCACAAATTTTTCCCCACCGTGTCATTTCTTTGATATTATCGGGTGAAACCTTTACGGATCATTTTGCATCATCCGCATTTTGGTATCTTAGGTCCAAAATTTGCGTGATACGATATTTAAGTCTCTTTAAACCTATCAAAATGAAGATATTCATCTTCATCTCAGAGTTAAAGAAACTTAAATAGGGAATCTGTCATACCCATTTTGACCTAATATACCACCACATTTGCATCGTTGCATCACTACTGGATTCGAGCAGGATTAATCGGGTGTAGCTTTCACAAGTCAAAATTAGGGTTTCATCAAATTTTCATCTGATTCAAGAGGAAAGCAATTAGTGTTTGAGTTTTACTCACCTCATTTGATCTATCTTGATCAAATCATCAACCTCGATCTTGGATATCCACTTTTCATTGATCATCAAGGATCGACCCGATTAGGTTTTGGTCGAGGATGAGTAATCTCTGATTTTCTGATCAATGGATGAATTTTTTGGTTGGAGATTGATCTTCATATCTTAGATACAACATGTTGACCTAATTTCTGGATTCAAAACATCACAGAAGTTCACAGGATTCATCGATCGATTTACGAAACATCTGATGAAATTTCATCTGCATAGAAAAGTCAAACTTTGACTTTTGGTCAACTTTTTTCAAAACAAAACTTTTTCAATCATCAAAATACTTCAAATGATCCATCATGACCATAAAAAATCAAGAAATTTGGAAAAGTCAACAAAAAGTCAAATTTCTAACACTTAGAAAATTTTCAAGTGTTAAAATTTTGTACTTTTTCCAAACTTCATTGCATTGTTTCACATAGTTCCATTTTGAATTGGAAAAAACTCAGAACATGAAAGTTGTAGCCCTTGAAACAAGCTTTCCAAAATGTCTAAGAACTCTCAAATCCATGGAGTCTAGCCATACTTTTGAATTTGAAACTTAGAGCTCCAAAATCCATAATTTTCAAGTACAAACCTTGAAATTATAGGTCATTTTGAGTTTCTTTCTTTCTAGAAGCATGCCACCTTGCCAATTGAGGATTAGAGCTGATAAATATCAGAGAGTAATTGTAAAGAGATAAGATCAATTTGGAAAAATTAACCATGGTTAAAAGTTTCTTTTGCATTTAATGCAAAAATGACTTCCTTGCCCTACAAACAAGTTAGAATTACCAAGGCCAAACTTTCTCAATTATCTTTCAGAATTCATGGCCTATAAATAGAGTATTGCTTGCCATTCAAACCACACCAAAGTAATGCAAGACATGCTTTCTCTCTTCTTTCTTAAAATCAAGAAACATAGTGAACTTTGAGAAATTGTGCATTTTGAAAACTAATGAAAAACTTTGAGTAAATTGGTGTCTAATATGTTTTAACATCAACATGAAACTTGTTTGAAAATAAAATCAACACTAACCAAACTAAAAATATATTTTGCATTCTATGCACATAAGCTTACCAAAAGCGCCTTAGGATTCAGATTCATAGCTTGGCTCAAGACTTGAGTTTAACCATCAAACATCATCAACATACATCATAGACATGATGCGGATCATTAACAACAAGCTATGCTGACTTTAACATCGATTTCGATTTTCCTTGCAGCTTATGCGGTCGACTTGGTCGGAGCAATCCAAGCAAACTCATGATGTGCGGACCATCCACACTTCCATAGAGGCCGTTGGTGCTCGGCAATCATAAAACTCAGCTGGAAACACTCCTTCATCGAATTCGATTCGGCTTAAAGGTAAGGAACTCAAACTCGAACTCTATGATTCTTTGATTCAATTGAAAAAACTCTTGGCCATTTGTTTTCTGCCTATCCACGATCATTAACCCTCGATCAATTGAATAAATCATCACCATACACGATTTCAATTAGATTTTTCGGTTTAGGGTTCTTCGTTGTTTTAGAAATTTAATCATTACGGGCTTAAAATAAATGAAATTAATGAACACCATCATGTTCCAGGTTTGAAACGAGCAAGATTGATGTTTACATCTTTGGATTTCATCGAAAGCGAAGATTCTAGAGCGATTGAAGGATTGGAGAAGATGATGAAGCTTGGCGCGTTTTTGAATTCAAAATTAGGTTTAAAATATATTCATTTGTTTAAACGATACACGAATGTATTGCCGCCCGTGATTGCCGCTCACTCTTAAAACTCTCTTTTGCGCCTAATGGTCCGGGTTGAGCCTCCTTGGACCATTTTTTCTAAAACTTTTAAATTTTTACAAACTTTGACATTTCAAAACCAACCAAACTCCTCATTTTGAGGTGATTTTTTATACCTTGTCAATTAATGTATCTATTTTATGTGATTGCAAAAATTTTCGGAAAAACTTTCATCCGATTATATTTTGATCGGAGCAAATGCTTTAAACTTTTCAAAACACCTTTAAAGGTGGTTTTTTCAAACTTTCGAAGCCCGATTCTTTTCAAAACTTTTCATAAGTAAACTTCAATTTTCAAAAACACTTTCAAATGACATTCTTCAAAACTTCTTCATCAAAACTTGCATCTTTTTCCATGATCGATCCGATTAAACGATAAAACTGAATTCGTTTTCTCTCGTTTTTCTTAACCGATCATGGGCCTCCCTTACGGTGTAAGTCCCAACCAACATTCTTTATGTACATACTTATTTTCCTTGTACATATCAAATTCTTTTCATATACATACAACTTTTTACCTGTACATGATACAGATACTTTTTGTAAATACTCAAACACGGATAAACTTCGATCGTTTGTTTTCCGTTTCGTCTGTATATACACTGAACACCATTGGTATTGAAAGGAGCATTATTCGGTGAAACTGCTTTTAAAACCAATGGGCCACCCTATGGTGTAAGTCCCACCCTCCTATGTACATCCACATCCTCCTGTACATAAATACTCGGTCTATGCTTCCTTGTACACAATTCAAACTTGTAAATAATCAAGTTACGCTCGTTTCAAACATTCTTTTCACAGACACTTGTTTATATTTCCTTCATAAACTCTTGTAAATAAACATCATGCAATGTTTATATTTCTCCTGTGAATACATATCACACATACACACACACTTGTTTATATAACTGTCTAGTTATAACATAACAACTAGTCTAACCAATAGGTTCCCCACAGTTTAGCCTCCTCTTGGGCTTTATACAAGATAACTCTCCCCCAGAGTTAGCCTCTCTTAGGCTTCATATAAAACTCATTCATCTGAGTTTAGCCTCCGCTTAGGCTTCATATAAGACAACACTCCCCTGTTGAGTCAGCCTCCTCTTGGGCTTCGTTCAAAAGAACTCCTCTTTGAGTTTAGCCTTCTCTTAGGCATCATACAATGAAAGAGACCATAAAATCTCTTAGCAGCCTCCTATTGGGCTTCCAATACAAAGAATCACCCGCGTTAGGATAGAACCCGGAGTATAATTTCGGTGAAATTGCTCTTAATTCAAAAGGATGGTTTCCGGTGAAATCCCTTTAAAGCCAACCAAGCCACACCCTATAGCTTCCTCTTGAGCTTCATACAAGGACCCTCGATGACCCTCGATGACCCTCGATGACCCTCGGAATGCCTCCTCTTGGGCTTACAATACAAGGACCCATGGGCTTCTTAAAAGCATCCCCCTAATCCAATCAATTTCTCCTCGAGATTTAGACGTTTATCATCTCTATGGAAGAAGTATCTCATCTATCACATCACATACAATCAAAAACTTTTCAAACTCTTTTCAAACAAAACATCTCTTAATTGTAAGTGGTAGCAGCTTGCACTCAAGCAAAACATCAATACTTACAGTTAAAAGATTCAATCATATTTTCAAACATCTTTCTTAAACATGTAAGGTGGTAATTCTTGTACACTCAAGCAAAACACATAACTTCGACTAAAGATTTTAATCGATCAAACTTTTCAAATGTATGTGATGAAATAGATTAGATACATTTTCATTAAGATGACATTTCATCTCTTACTAACATCCCGTTGCTTTCCACTAGCAAAGTGGGAACTACGATTGCTTCGACTTTCTCAACATCCTTTGAGAATACGTGCATACAGGTCTCATCCTTGCGAGCAAATTTCTCTCTCTCGGACCAAACAAACCATAGATCCACAGCAGATCCGAGCTACAAATGCTCTGATTCCCACTAGGGGATATGTATCACGAGAAGATCCAAAGATCTTTGCGAGCACAATAATAACAAACATTAGGATCCCACATAATATATCCTTCTTAAAAATCCCAAAGGAGAAACTTTCCCAATCATAGAAATAGCAATTAAAACACACAAACATATCAAACATATTCATATATAAAGCTATAGATAACTATATATATTTAGGGTGCTCCATCATTCGCTTTATATAACAAACCCACTTGCGGAAATCTCCCGATGCGTTCGTCTAGTTTGCTTGCTCATTCACGCATATCATATCAATTGAGGTATTATGACTTTCCCTTTCATAATCATTAAATCATCTTTTCTTGTGTTGAAAATAATAAAGCTGATGCTCGCGGCATCTTTATAAACAAATCAAAGTAAATCGTTTTGAGCAGGAGGATTGAATTCATTCGATTCCTAGTAGCGTCCACTTTTTAAGCGAATAGAAAAATGGCGACTATTTGGGAGTACGTCAAAATTTTGATTTTCAAAAAAAATGTGACTTCTGTTCGAGAGCACCAAGTTTTTGTTTTCAAAAAAAAAAAAAAGGGTTAAGCTTTCATATGTGCATATGTTTGTTTTTTTCTTTATTGTGTGTTTTAGCGATTTCATCGATGGAAAGAAATCTAACTAAGGATTTAAGAAACATTTTAAGATCTAGGTGGGGTATAGTCCTATTAACTTGTGAGAAGTCTCAACTTACGGAGTTAATTTGAGATCCCTCTCGGTGGAGGTTGTCTTGGGAGTATTTGTGTTTAGCAAGTATTTGCGAAGACATTTTGCTTTCAAGGGAACTGCGAAGGCAAGTGGTACATAGAACACATAACCCATCACAGGCATTCGGGATGTAGTGCGAGAAATTACCGGGCGTAAGCCTAGAATAGTGTCATGCGAAGACTGATCGAGGCGAGTTTCTCTTGAAAGATATTATTGGACCATGAGTATTCAACAAATCGATAATATTTCAAAGAGAAGTGTTGAGCTTTGTATTATCGATAGAACCGTTCCACGGATGAATAAGCCCATAGAACTTACCACGTTTGATTCTTATCGTTGGCCTCGTACTCGTGACTTGAGCGGCTTGGCCGTGTGTATAACTACTAACCATGTTTGTAGCATTCATGCATTCATTCAAAAACTTCATTTCTCTTCCCATATCCAAGAATTTAGAGATTTTCTTTGTAAATATTTTAGGTTAGAGTGATGGACGTGGAGGAAGATTCCCCAAGAATACGGTTTAGAATTCACGGCGTAGGAAGTTGAAAGAGTTGGCATCCTTGGTAGAAGATCCCTCGGTTTGGAAAATGCTATGGAACTCTTAACTATTACGAACACTAACGTTGATGAAGGACTTCTCAAAACTTTCGTTCGATTTCGATCGATCTATCGTATTTCACATTCCACGACTATCGGTTGATGCCTACTTTGGAAAATGCGCTACGTACTAGGTATCTCGATGTCGGACAAAGTGCCTTTCAATGGTTTGGAAGCCATTCCTAAGTCACACGATCATTGCAACAATGACTCATTTAAAAATACGAGAGATAGACAAAACCTAACTACGAGGAAAACTCTTAGGACTGAATTCAAAGTTCTAATGGAGAAGGCTCTTAAATTCTCGAAGTCGGTAGTATGGTAGCCTTTGAAGCTATTTTAGCTTTACTCCTCATGGATTGGTGTTGTTTCCCAACGTCCCAAATTTCGTTGATATCAATGCCATAAGGATCTTTCGATTGGAAATCCGGTTCCCACTGCTTGGTGACACTTACTTCTCCATTCATCATAGGAATCGTCGAGGAGATGGAACTATCGTGTCTTTGTGTACCTACATTCTTCAAATGGATTGTCTCACTTGCCTATCCTCATCTTCCATGAAAACAAAGATGATTTGGCATTGGTCAAGAAGACTCATGTCTCTTACAAGCAGCGATATCCATTGGTATACCTTGGCGGACAAATGAGATGGAAATCATTGAGAGATGTGGAGAATTTGCCAACGTACCTCTTATCGGTGAAAAGGAGGAATCAACTACAACCCGTTCTTGGCGAGGCGTCGACTCGGGTATGCAAACTCTAGTAAACCTCTTGGTTTCTGATGAAAGTTACTTATCATGAAGGGAGGATTCCCAGGTTTGAAAGCGAGAATGGCGAGCTTGGCATCATATCCGAAGGAAGAAAAGGTAAGCAAAAATTGTGTATGAAATCTACACTTCTTGGGTGAAGAAAGAGCGAAGGAATTCGAATGCCTTATGTTTAAAGAAGAACCTATGTTCTCAGCTTCGAATCAACAATTTTCCGTCGAGACTATGGGAGAATACCAAGCTTTGGCCAAGATGAGGCTTGAGAAAGAAGCTTTGGAAAACAAGTTCTTTAAGGTGATTTAAAGAATGAGAAGCTCGAGAAGCAAGTGGATCATGAAAAGATGCTCTACTTCAAAGATGAATGGCTCATGGAGAAAAGATGAGAAGATTCGGAAGGATAACGTGATCAAAAGATACATCAAAGAAAGGAAAGCAGCTTGAGATGACAACTGACGATCCTGCTCCCGACCAGTGGAAGAAAGTGGTTAGCAAGCTAAAAGCGAAAAGATGAACTAAAAGCTCACTATGGGAAGGAATCACGAAGTTGAAGCTACATCGAGCCTTTGGATCTTCATCCGGAGGGCGATTAATTAGTTTAGATTGTAATTTTTATCATTTATTTTATCATTTGTGTGAGCAACGCTCAGCCGTATTGTAATCTTCTTTCAATAATTAATAAAATGTGTGTTTTCCATCCAATATTTGCGAGAAATTTCTCTTTTAAGCGTAAATTCTTTGGAAATCTTTCTTTACATTCATAATCATGCATCATACTTTGCATTTGAGTCTATTGTCTAGAGTTTGATCTTTTAGAATTTTCCGGATAAAAAAAAGATCGCTTGGTATCGCGTCTTAGAGTTTCTGGCCGCGTCCACACCTACTCGAGCATAAAATACACGTTCGAAGGAAAGTAATGGAAGGATTTGAGCAAGAAAATGTTGAGCTTATTGCTTGATGACAACACTACAAGAAGAGGTG